>JAGVSQ010014525.1:0-10573 GCA_022683975.1 Rhyacophila evoluta
CTGTCAAGACGTCTTCACATTGCGGAGATCCATATACTCCACTTTCGGAGTGTATTTCTTCACACTGTGAGGAAGCGAACATGGTATAAAAAAAAAAAATCACGCAACGCATTGGTGGCCGATTAATAAGCGGCCACTTTCTAGTGCCAGAGGTGTTTCAAATCCTGCAACATCAAAAATTCAAAGATGGAGGACTGGATACTTAAAGAGTTGAACAATTGCACTGATAACTAATCCCCAGTGGAAAAAAATATATGTCAAAATAAGTTTTCACCTTATGGAGATTTATATGCTTCGTATATAATTATGCTCCGTGTATTATTTTTTAAGTTGTAACTTTTATTCCATTTTACAGGCACAAATCTTTTCACTCCTACGTGACAAGACGAGGACAAGGGAAGGCTCAGATAACCAGAGACAACCGTGGAAATGCTCCTAGGTCAGCTGGCGCCTCTCTAAGACGCTATAATCAGGAGCAGTTTGCTATGGTATGACTATAATATACACCTATTTAATTAAAATCAATGAATATGAAACATACAGTTTTCAGATAATTCGCTGGAAGCGTTTCTTGTTAAAATGGTATTTGAGTCAATAACTAATGTCAGGACACTATGATGTTCAGTAAATTCCCGATCACCTGTAGCTAATGTAATCATGAGTTCGATAACTTCTAAATAATGGCTTCAGTTTTACTAATCAAAGCTCTACTTATAACAACAACATATCATCCAAATTTGTAACGTTTGTAACATAAAAATATGAACACAATACCGAGATTATAATTAACAATATTTGAAATAGTTTAAATCTTAAATTGTTGTTGTATATATTGTAGCATGTCCAAGAGGTCCTTACCAGTTGGAAAGAAGAGTTGGCTGGATGTACCTTACTCCTCTACCGTGCAGTTGGACCATTGAATAAGGCTGCTGTATTTGGATCCGGTTCTCCCCTATCTAAGAATGATTCTCGCCTTAGATCACTACCTTTTCCGACTCGTAGGCCATCTTTTAAGGAAGTTCAACGAGCACATTCAATTCTTGCATCCATGGAAGTTTATGGTAAGCAAAAAACATTTGATAGTAAGACGTTATGGATGGAACTTAAAACTTGACATGTTTTTTGTTATTTGTATTTAATAGAGTATGATCTACATCAGTGCTCCGTAACCTATTATCTTTTACAGCACACTTGACATATTTTCCAAAATTTGTCAGATTACCACAAGTAAAAAAATAAGAAAATGCCGCTATTTCTAATGTTTTTCTGATATTGGAGAAATGCGCCATGACACACCCAGCATCGTCTCGCAGCACACTACTATGCTGCGGCACAGCGGTTGCGGAGCACTGCTTTACATTATGAAGGTTCTCATATCTTTCATTGCTGACAACACGCGTTTTGAGGTCATACATAAATGGCAGTGCTTATTAAATTGAGTACCATTAGTTTACAAGTATGATTTATGTGAACTGTACTTTTCTTATCAGGTAAGCTGAAATGTATGAATTAAATTTTTATTCATAATTTTTTTTTGTATTGTATTATCAATTATATGCTTTTTTCAGATACTGTTGAAGTCTTCCAAACTGCACTGACCTCAATGAATACTGTATCATCGAATAACAGTAACACTAATAATTCAGAAGGACGTAGGCCTCGAAAAGTAAGCCCTTTGAAACTGGATAGGGCAAAGTCACGTGAGTTAACAGTCAGGGCTCTGCCATCAGATTTACCCACGTTGAAAGAAGATGAAACGCCTTGTTATTTAGATGCTAGTGGTCCACCTAATTGGACAAAGACTTTGTCAGATTTTCAAGACTCAAAGACTAAAAAACCAGACTCAATGGTTAACAAACAAGTTGATAAGATGACGGGTGATTTGGAAAAACTCGATATGCGAGAAACACTGCAAGAATTTGACGATTCGGTAAAAAAGAAAGGGAAGAAATCGAAAAGTAAAATTCAGAATAATCAACAAACTGCTAAAAGTAATGGAGAAGTTAATACTGGAAGTAACTTTAAAGAAAAAAAACAAGAAAAAGAGGTTTCTAAGTTGGGACTAAAGAGTGAAGAAGAAAAATCAAAGGGCGGAAAGAGTAAAAAAGTTGTTCCAGAAAAGACACCACAAAATGTGTTAAAGGTTGGTCATCAATTATTAACTACAGAAAATTTGTGTCATCACATCCTGTGTCACAAGCGAATGTGGTGCTACCTGGCTATAAACTAACGATAAAATTCAAGAGCACAAGTAGGGGAGTTTCAGGAGTAGGGGCGTTGGGATGGAATCCCCATGCAAAAAACCAAACTCGGTGTGACTCAATAAACGTTTACTAAGTAGAATTTAAGTGCACTGATGCCAACGGTGATTGTGAATGAAGCGGGATTGATTCATTTTTTGCTGCTATTTTTAGATGTGGGAGGCTATAACATCTGATGCGCAGACGATAACTACTTTATTAGATAGATGGGAAGGTCCATCATCTTTGGAAGAATCGCTAAATCTTCCTGATCCTGCAGATGGCAACACTGCGCTCCACAAAGTGGCTATTGCTGCACGACCAGATCTTATTACGTAAGAAATCTTATTTTTTTGTTATATAACTGTAATATACTTGTTGTTTTATATGTAATTTATTAAAATTACATATAAAAATTAAAACATTAAAATCTCATTTTTACTTATGTTTTATTAGGAAAACTTAATAAGTTATGTTTTTATTTTTAGCTATCTGTTGGGCTTAGGCGCTGATCCTTGCTGTCGGAATCAGAAACTTCAAACTCCTTACTCTGCTACAGGGGATCAAGAGACTAGAATTGCATTCAGATTATTTCAAGGACTCCATCCTGAAAAATATCAATATGCGAAGGTAGTGTTTTTCTTATTCATCCTTATTCCTGTCTGATAATAATTGAAATTTCACATTTAAATGGTCTTTATTGCGATTTAATCTAATAAATTCCATATTCTTTAACCATCTTTGTATCATAGCAAGAATTTATTGGTAATGGTATTTTTTTTATACTCAAATACTTTTATATTTTATTTTATATTCTTAAAATTTTGAATTGTGCTACTCATGATTGAATCATTGAATTATTAACTCACCAGCGGATAAAGTTATGGTTATAATTTGTTGATTCAAGTACCATTGTCTACCGAATATTGCTGCAAATTTATTATCTGCAGAAATAATTTTTCATTAGTATTATGAGTATCCAATGTGACTTCTATATCACTTACTATAGTTTTTTCTGTAGTAGTAATTGTGACAAACAAATCTGTCTGTATTCAATTTGTAAAAATTGTTTCACTTAAATAAAAACTTTCATCAAAGATAGATAGTATTCATAATATAACTTGATTGTTAATTTGGTTTCAGGCAAACATTCCTGGTCCATTGACATTAGAGATGTTGGAGCAAGAGAAGGAGAAAAAATCTTCTCAGAAGAAAGTCAAAAGGCAAAAAGATAAAGAAAAACTTCAGGAAAAAGTGAAAACTGGGAAGTTCTTGGAACTGAATGATGTTCAAAAGGTACTTGTAATATTTAATATGTTAATTGACGTCTAATAAATGGTTTGAATTTAAGTTTTTTTAGAGCCAAATTAAATGACTTAAAAAACTTAACTTAGTAATCATTAGATGTGTGTGGCGTTAACAATGTATCAATTATTTATAATAAAACATTTGTTACTGTATTACATTATAATAATTATGAGATCACCAACTGTATCTAAAAAAAGATCATTTCGATAAATGAAAATACTTACAATGGATGATCGATGCTGTAAGAATGAATAGATCATCTAAGAAATCAATGATAAAATTGTTCATGAGAAATTGGGCAATACTTTACTTTTCAAAAGAACAATTTTATTGGTTGCAAACTGCTAATTTAACATTTAACTGGTTGATCTAAAGGCATTAAATTTATTTGGACTCTAGAGTATTCTATCTAGATAGAATACCTGTTGTGGTGTGTGAAAAAAAATGATATAGTTATTGTATCCTTTTCTGTTACAGATGGCTGCTGTGAGTGAAAAGCGCTGTTTTTCCTGTGGCAGTTCAGTTGGGTCAAAGCCTTTTAATTATGAACAGTATAATTTTTGCACCATTAAATGCCTTCAAAATCATCGAAACGCAAGACCTCTAAATCTGTCAACATAGTTTCACATATTAATCAAAATGACTATTGTCAATTGATTGATGTATCATTATATTTTTGAATTACGGCAATTTTTAAAGTAATTATACTGCGGTATTTTATATAATTAGTAATGGGATAGCATCACTGGTGAAGTTGTCAATGGATGGCCCCAAACTGACACTCATGCGGAAAATGTAAGCCTTACATTTAATTTATTTAGTAATTCCTTTTATTATCTACCATAGAGAAATTTGATGTGTCATTTGGTATCTCAATGAAAATCATCAATCAGAGGAAAAAGCGTTTGTTTTGTTTATACATTTCTGATAACTTTCCAAATTTTTCGTGGAAAAGTTTGCTGTAATTTTTGTGTACTCAAGGTAATCATTTATGGTGCATATATACATATATTTAACATTTTACTGTGTATATGGGGTGTGTGGATCTCTGCATGTGATATATCGAATTAATATTTTTATGATTATCAGTTGCTAGCTAGATGTTTAATCTATTTCAGATCCATGATATTAAAATACATTATTAAAAATATGCAGATTTTTTATTCAGTTAATGGATTCAAATCTATAACCTGAGGTGTGTGTACTTATTTGTTTCACAACCAAGAAGTCCATTTTCATGTTTATTCGCCTCGCGCCATATTGATTGGTAATACATGCGTTATATATATTATTAATGATACTGTATACTATATTTTGTCTATACATATAATGCTCCAATATATTGATGGCCATAAGTTGACAATACGTATCATGCGTTTGTTAAATTTTTCAGAAAGATCAAAAAACCTTGTAAGTTTTGGGACATTAAAGAAAATGAAATACACTTTCGAGTGAAATAATGTTTATTTTCTTTTAAAAAAAAGTATATTTCATTTTCATTAATTTCCCAATAATTACTTTTTTATAAGGTTTTTCGATTCTTCTGAACAAATGTATGATATTTATTGTCAACTTGTGGTCATTGATATTCCATAAATGTACTGTGTATGCTACAATTAAATTGATAACTTATTACAATTTGGTTTTTATTTATTATCAGATGTACCCGGCCACACGTTGCTGTGGCTCAGTCTGGTTAAATGGAAAAGAAAAAAAACGTTTTTATCTATCATAGGTGTGACGCGACATCTATTTAATAGTAGGTATATAAAAACATGTTCCTATTCAAGTACAACGTTGTGTCAAAATTTCAAAGCGATCGGTGAAGAACTTTCGGAGATTTAAGATTTTGAACAAACGGACATTTACATTTTTATTTATATAGATTTGTTAGTGTATATTATATATTTACTTGAAATGTTTAAAACTTTATATGTGTGGGTGCTGTGCTGCCAACTTTATTAAGAAGCAAATTTAATAAGCCGTTTTTGTAGCTAACTTAAACTGAACAAACTAAATTGTAACCCAGCTATTTCTCATAGAAAATAACTATATGGCGTAAGACTCACATACAAGTCCATGGACATTAAGCTGTTAAAGTAAATGCCCAATTTTCATTTAGTGAGAAACAGTACCAATATGACAGTTTTTATTTCATATTTACTATGTATATAACTTGATCGACATTCATGATCAACATTTGAGGATTTATGTTCTAAAATCTGAAGTTATATATTACAAGTAATACAGGAAAGGATACACAGAAAATATAATTTTATTGTGAACAGTTTTTAGTTTCTGAATGAAAATACATCGATAAAAAATCGAGTGTCGAAAGTTTCAGATATCTAGGGGTACATGTTACACATTAGGTGTCACGTCTGATAGTGAGCTCGCTATTTGAATAGCTGGAGCAACATTAAATTCCATGGGAAATTTCTGAGACTAAGCTGTATAAGGTGAAAACCAAATGCCGCCTGTTCAATGCATGCATTCTGTCAGTGCTGCTCTACGGTTCCAAAACATGGCACCAAACAAAAGCCCAAAGCAACTGTATTGTAAGTTTTGAGAACAGTTGCCTGCGGTGGATTCTGGGGATATGGTGGTATGATTTTGTTCGTAACGATGAGGTAAGAGAACGGATCATGCATCACTGACAAAGTGAAGCTGCGACTCTTTCTGGCTCGGCCTCACATTGCAGAGGTTTCACGAGTCTTAACCTGATGTGCATATTCTTCAAGCGTCTTGGAAGGTTACTAAATATTATCTACAAAATGTATTCCGTGGAGTTACGGGATGTAGGTATGATCTGGTAGGATGCAAGAATACTGACAAAAGGGATTCGTAGAAGCGGCATGTGGTATCCATTTACTCCATTTAGGGAGTGGATATGGAAAAAGTAGAATGAAAATAATAAAAGACAGAAGTATTATCGTAAACTGTTTTTTATTTCTTAAATAATAAAAGTATTATAATATAACCTAAAAATTAGAGTAACACTATTCTATATGAAATAAAATTGACTCGTTCACAACATTATAAAGATTTCGTGAAACTAATAATTATAATTAACATTTTTAAAATAATTTTACTTAATACGTCCTATATTCGTTAAAATTAATTAAATATAATATGTTAATAAAATGACATGTACATAATTATATTTTTATGAAGATGATGGCCCCCCTAGGTTTACTTTAGCAAGTAATATATTTCTTCCAAACCAATTACGTCATCAACTATACTCAAAAATAAAAATAGTTGTGTTACCTCTTTGGGTTTCTATGCTGATCTATTGTCTAAGTATTCACCTGAATAACCCTCACCTATTGCACCAGTGTCCATTGTTTGATACTACTTTGAGTGTTGTCAGTAATGGACCAAAGGTTTAAGAATCTAAACTACCTATTAATACTTTCGTTACTATTTATAATTGTTGATTTTTAAACATATTCCATAGTATTCAAAACATCGCATCTATGTAAAACCTTATTTGAATCTAAAAAAATAATATGCTCAGCCAATGAACAGGAAGAATTAAAAAAAATGAAGTGAGCTATATCGTGCCACGGTCAGTTGTAAGATGTATATATATAACCATTCAAGGAGTATGGATATATATATGTATGTACGTCTGTGCGCCTTGCCGCCTATATTTTTAGAATAGATTGTTATTATTTCTTTTAATATAAATATTAGATAGATCTATCAATGATAATTGGAAGTCATTAAAATTATATCATATATTTTTAGGCGAAATTTTTATTTACGAAAAAAAGTTGACTTAAGCATTGAAAAATTCCCTCATTACTCTTTCTATAATTATTATCATTTGTGAAGAAACAAAATATCATTTATATTGCTTTTAACAAAAACACATAAAATGTCACATAAATCAATCCTATGGGTTCAAATTCATTCTCAAGTGCTCATGTGATTCCGAAATGGGAGCGACTACATGTATTAATTTTATCCAGATTCTTGCCAATTTGGAATAATTTTTCAGTTTATTTTGATCATTATTTGGAAATAGAAGAATATTGTTTATAAATCGGCCTAATTAATTTGATTGATTTTATGATATTGGTTGAATCGATAGGAGTGAAAAAATTTGGTGTTTAAAACATGTGTGCATAAAAAACTACCTTCCTATTGAAAAGGTTAAAAACAGTACTTAAAGAAAGTACAAGTTAAAAAATGTTTTGATGCTTAATGAGTTTAAAGATTAAATGTAGGATTTCATTCTTCTTAGATAGTATGTTATGATATTTCATGATAATTATAAAGAATCTTAAAATTTAGTTACAAATATAATTGTATTATAGTTAAATATCCAGTTTTACTATGGATTAATAATTATAAATGTCTATGCCAAATTATTTTGTTTCCTTGAAGCATAAATGCCAAAATTAAAAAAATACTTTTAGTTTATAGGTTTCAAGTTTGTGTACTAAACTATTAAATACATATTTACAATGTAAAGATAAATTACTATTATCTTTTAAGCTCATATTTTTTTATAATATAATGATAATAATTTTGGTATATGCTGAATTTATAAATAAAGTAAATTAGTTACATTATATAAATTATTAATTAGTCAAAATATTCAAAAATTCAGGCTCTTGCATTAGATCTGGAAAATCTTCTATTATAGGAATGTTTCCTTCCTTTCCCGTTAAAAAATATGTGTCCATTTCTCCTTTACCCTAAAAACAAATATTTTCTTATTAGTTTATTTTTTACACACTTTGTATTGACAGTAATTGGTTTTATAATATGTAGCTAAATTTTTAGAGCATGTATTTTAAATTGTCTTTACCTTGATGACCATTTTACCTCTCGGTTCAACCAAATAACCTTTGAGTATGTCAAGAGCATCTTTGGTTGTGGCGGAAATATGAATTCGCATTTCTAAAAGCAAATGAAAGTATGATCAGTTAGTGAATGATATCCTGTTTGTTAAAGCTGCTTTTATCCAGTTTTGGATATTTGAAGTAATTAAAACTAATACAATATTCATCTTGAACAAAGTTAACCAGACCGTTGTATAACTATATCTGTTTCTCGAACAGTAGTGTTTTTTTCTTGTGTAACTTGTTCACCTGTATATACGGTTCAGCCATCTAAGATGGTTTAGTTTGATGGACAGGTTCTTGTACAAAGTATACAATTTGTTATTGTAAATTGGTCTATACACTATTTCACTTTGTGCAGTCAGAAGAGGTGGTTGTTGATAAGAATATGTCTAACCTTCACCAGTCGACTCCATCCGACTGGCTGTATTGACAGTGTCTCCAAATAGACAATACCGTGGCATTGCCGTTCCAACCACTCCGGCAACGCAAGGCCCAGTGTGAATGCCAGCTCGTGCTTTCAACACTTCTCCAGGTCGATGGGGAATTCGAAATCCCCCCAAGCCAGCGACCAGTTCTAATGCCATGTCAGCAATCTCTCCCGCATGTCTGTCACCTGGAATAAAGAAGTAATTTTTCATCACTTCATTCTGTGATAATAAAATTTTCTTGCTAGGTGTTATTTTTATTTTGATATCTTAAAAATATTAAAAAAATAACTGGCAACGCCTTAATTCGTGGATTGTTTTTGATTAATGTTCTGCGTCAGCTTACAAATCAACGCAAAATATTTAAGTCTGAATAACAGAGTTCTAGGAGGACATAGTCCTATCAATAATGTGTTGTCTATAAAAGCACAAAAATATTGACTGCCCATGGCGATTAGCCTAAATTTGAGTTTACTCACCATTTCGTTGGGGTAGTCCAGATGCTACCATGTAAGCATCTCCAATAGTCTCCACTTTGTAAACATCATGCTTTAGAATCCTCGAATCAAAAAGTCTGTACAACGAATTTAGCATATTAACTACTTCCATGGCTGATGATTCAGCAGCCAGCTCCGTAAAACCGACTATGTCACTGAAATAAATAGTGACACAAGAGAAAGCCTCAGCTGGAACAGCTCGGTTTAAGCGTAGCTGAGTGATAACAGGAGCTGGAAGCATTTGTCTGAGGAGATGGTCACTTTTTTGTTTTTCTGAACGAAGTTCCATCGTTCTGAGTTCAAGGCTAGCAGCGAAGGCCTGTGATAAGAGAGCATATTATGGTTTAATATTTTTTAATTTTACAATGAAATCATTTCTAAATCTTGTCCTATTTTTTAAATCATTTTTAATCCTTGTTGGTTTATACGTTTACAATGGTAATGTTACATTTCTGAAACTTTTTTCTTATGAATATGGTTGAAGTGAATCTGGACAGATGTCAGTTTGATATTTAGAGTTTACAGTGATAATGGTAATATTTAATAAATATTGCACATTTAATTGGTGTGTTGAATTCAAACGAATAACCGTTTATACTTTTCAGGTGTGTACATTTGTGTTTAATAAACGTATACTAAAAGATACAAAAAAGAAGTTAACAGCTAATGTCAACAATCATGAAGTTTCTGCAGATTATTCAGCCAGTTCTGATCTTAGTTCTAACACAATGAATCTCTTATTAATATATTTGCAAATGTAATGATTTGACATGTGATATTCCATTCACTCTTGATCTGTACAACTCTATTATGTATACTCGGTTGTTACAAATTAGAGTCATAATTAATTATTAGTAAAACTGAAATTGCTCTATAAGAGTCATTGTATAATTTAAAAAATATTTGTTTGTCTTTACCTGTATCGTGTCCGTTGCATGGCGCACCAGTATGATAATAATAGGAGAGACGACTAACACCAACATGAGCAACGTTGCCCCGATTATTTGGGATTGCCTTGCTTGCCACATTTGTTTTGCTACCAGACTTCTGTGAATTAATGTATACAAGAATTTTAAATCTCACTTATAATAAAAGAAAATTCTTGGGTGAATGATTAAGCACTAAAATAAAAAAATATCATTATCCATAAATATGATGTATGTTATAAAATGTATCTAAATTTTTATTTACTCAAATTTTTGAACTTTTAAAATATTATTTCATAATAAATGAGGATAAAGTAT
>JAGVSQ010014526.1:0-10573 GCA_022683975.1 Rhyacophila evoluta
CTGGTAAACTTCCATATGTGAGATCACTGTTAGCGATCCGGGTTTCACCTTTCGGTATCTTCAGCTTACATTATATGTGGGCGGTGAGCGAACATATAACATACTAATAATAATAGATAAATGTATCATTTAAAATTCCCTGATAAAAGCATATGTCTCCCCGATAGTGTAGGCGTTAGTGTACTCACCTCGCAATCCGAGGAATGGTGATATTTAACCCAATGGGCACCCAGTGCTACATTTTCGATTTATTTTAAGATGTAGGAATCGGAGCAGCGTTCCCCAATTGTGAGGCGCACACAATAACTTCTACGCTATCAATAAGACAATAATGTATTCATTTCGTATAACCAAAAATGGTTATTGAAGTCAAAAGGGAAATAATGACAATTTAAATTTAATAGAATTTTAAATTTTGAAGGAACAAAAAAAAGTCGAGAACGTTGAATGTACCTCAATCACTTCTGTGTGACCTTGAAATGTGAAAGAGTTTTAAAAAATTTTGTTGTAAATACAGCGGCGTTAAATACAAAATTTACGGTGCGTAAGCGCTGCTTTTAGAGGAAAAAAGTTTCGATAAGTGAAACGAATGTCGCAATATTTCCGTGTCTGCCCCTACTAGTAAACATCGTAAATAAACTTAGCCGTTTTGTTGGCACATACCATTTGCAATCTTAAGATCCGTGAGTACTACATGATATTAAGCTCTCGTCGAGGGTGGAATATTATATAGTTCAGATAAACACGAGAGATCGTTGAATTATTTACAATAGTTACAAACTTAGTTTGATATAAGTTCTGATTGATGATCGGTTAACATATCATATAATGGCGCGCTGTCAACATTCACATACTGTAAGACTATTAATAAATTTTATTATTTGCCTATTAATCTTGAAATTTAAGTGTTGTTGGTTTCAGCATGTTCATAATTTACGTACGACATTTATCATAATGTATGCATGATACTTTTATTTTTACCACGACATCTCTTAAAGTAGAGAGCATGAATCATAATAGTATGATAACGAGTACTCCAGTAAATGTATTATATTCCGGTTTTATAACTATTAGTGACGGGCAGTCTTTTATAAACGAAATATAAATTATATATATGCGAAGTGTAAAGTTGGAGGTGTAAATATGCTTTGTTTCAGGAAGGCGCCAAAATGATTGATTGAGTTTTTGATGAGTCGTAGATAATTTTGTAAATTCAAAAACGTTAAAAATTTACATTATTTGAACAAAACATTTTAAATTATATCATATTTAATTATTTTATAAAATATGGAGAACGCATGTGTGAAATTTTTAATGCATCTGTTTTATCATACATTTTAATGGATTTCAACAGTATTATATCAATCATAGATTCCATTATTCTATACGCGTGTGCTTAAAAAGGGCGTATTTTTATTGCCTGGCCATAGGTGCCATGATTGTTAGTTATGCTTTTGTATAAATATGTCCACTCTATAAATTGGAACATGTTGATCATTCTAATAAATTAATTTAACTTTTTTTACGAGAGTTGACTGTCAGTCGATTTTTCAACCCATCGGCCATCCAGCACTACATATTTTTTGTTTAAATCTAACTTTTGGCTCCAAAGTGGGCATGCTTAACGCTCGGTCAGGAGATTACACATACCTATATATAGTAAATTATTATTATTATAAACTATTAAATATTTCCACCATCCACCCGCTTCGTCCTTACATCTAGGCGTGTCCCCAACTCCCGATATTTAGGAAGGCTTTTAAGCAGCAAGAATGCCCCGTAAGTTAATACATATTTACCAAAAACAATGACACCTTACATTCAGATGTGCTAATTTTAATAAATATAAGAACATTATAATATAATATATACAGATATAAAGAATCTTATTCGTTAAAATCATTATCAATAGGATTATCGCATCAAATTAACTTTAACTGAAAACTATTTAAACATCAGCAATATGCTTACATATCGTTCGTGTATACATGTAAAATCTGGTTTCCAAATAATGATCCGTATTAGAAAATTATCAATTTTATTTAGTTTCAACTGAATATCAACCAAATATATATATATTTAATATATGTGATACGACACGTATTTTATATACGTAACAAAATTTTAAAACAATTTGTTGACAACCAATTTTCATGAAACAACAATCAGATAAGTCACATATAGAGGTCTATGTGTCCCTCAATATAATGGATCAATTCGGGTGAACACTGTTTGTCCGTAAAACCGAAAGTCAGTTATATAAGCACTGGTTTTCTGAATGCACTTTTTTATTCAGAAAAAAAACGTTCTTAATACAAGGCCAGTCGAGTTTTAAGAAAAGAATCAACCTTTGTTTGCGCCTTTGAAGTGTGCTATTCTTTTCATCTTCATCTGCTATTTCAATCACGATGTGTGATATCTATGGTTACTTTCTTCTGTTTCATCAGCTTATCCTCTTCCAGAATATTCCGTATTCTTTTACAGATCTCAGAAACTTCTAACCCTTCTAAATCTGTGTACGCTTCTTAGTCTGCCAACAAATTCGTTCAACCATTCTCCAATGTTGGCACTTTAACTTATTTATACATATGTTGTACGCTATATTCCATTCTATACTTCAACTAATTCAAGAGTTAATAATGTTGATTGATGTCATCGACGGTCAAGCGAGTAAATTTCCGCAATTTGACACTGGAAATTGCGAATACAAAACAGTAACTGCATTACAAAATCATACAATAATTTAAAACATTACGATATGCATAATATTCAACGATCAATTGACCATTATTTCCAGTCAAAATAATGTCAAGATACGTTTTCGTCTCACTGACTTATTTAAGGATATCCTGTCAGTTAATTGTGAAGTCCGTTATATCGAGGTTTTATTGTAAAAATTTTGGAGCGGACATTATGTTACCTCTTATCCAGCACTTTTCTTGACCATGGTAAATAAAACTTAACTAATAAAAATGTAGACCAGTCCTCAATATATAAAATTAGAACTTTAATTTCCCCTCCCTCCCTAGTAAGTGCGAAGCAAATCTCTTAGCCTTAGAATTAGTAAAAGCTGTTATTCACGTCGCCACATTAGAGGCTGAACGAGTAACAGATTGCTCTTAGGCCTCATTTTAATTATTATTTATTTGCCGAGATCCCCAATGACTTCGGGCCACTTGTGTGGAGATAAAAAATCTCGTACTAAGAAAGTGAGAATAGAACAAAAAATATACATATATGTAAAGAATTCAGATTGCGTCAGCTTTTAACTTGAAGACCGTTTGCGTCTTAAATTAAATAATGTCATATTTAAAATATATTACATAAGTATCGACTGTAGAAATGAACTTAACCCATACATTTTTTTTTACAGCAGGCACAAAAAACGTTTATTTAATGATTTTGGTCCCAAATTCAAAATATTAAACGATACAACCTTGAAGTGCATGAAGACTAAGACTGGGGTTTTATTTAAATAATCTAGTATTGATTTAAAAGGTTATTTAGGGTGAGCCAATTAAATTAACCACTTGATCGCCACAAGTTAAAATCAAATTAACATCCATGCGCCACACATTTAAAAAAATTAAATTAAAATACAAAAACTTGAAATAAATATATACTGTATAGTTATAATCACATATTAGGTATGGAAACATCGACTGTATTCAACTTTCATAGAAAACTATGATATTTTTTTCACTCGGGGCTGCCACTCAACAGTATTTGATTATTTTATAAAAGATTTATTATTGTCATATTTTTCGGACAAAAGACATTACGTATGTCATGCATTCGGAGCTTTGAGAAATAATAACAAACAAAAATATAATGTCTGACAAGAGTGATAAAGATAAGCATTTGTCTGATATCTATTAAAGAAACCGCAATAAACCAAAGACATTGCCCAAGCAATTCATTAAGCTAATAAAGAAATAATAAAAACAAAATATTGCACAATGTATATTGTTTTTAATTATACGCATGTGACACACCTGAGGGCCTTCATCATCTTATCTTGATAATTAATTAGCTTTATCAATATTTTGGTGTGGTATAAGAATTATTTAATTATTCAAAGGCATCATTCATTGAATAAAAAAATGATAAAAGTCATTTATCACTATATTTAAAATAAAGTGCCCACCCGTGGGCGTTTGGCGACCAATCGGTTAAAGTAATAGAAGTGCTTTTTGCTTTTTGTCGCTAATTTCACAGGCCCTCCTTTTTTCAAACTATATTGCTAAATTTAGATACTAGTTCGATATTTGCGGCTTAAATCCTTTTGGTATAACGTGTATTGTTTTATACATTGTGATTACGAAAAAAAAAACTGAGGGTTACGTGTTGCGTCCTTTTTTCTTTCCACAGTCAATATATAAATGTATTTATAAAAAAATTCAGCAGTTTTAGGAATCGATCCCGTAAACTTCGTCTCACCAATGATTGATATTATTTATATTCGTATATATATAAAATAGTAACTTCATATTAATATATAATAAAACTATTATGGTATTATCACAATTTTATGATGTTTGATGAACTTCCTATTATATATTATAATCTACGTATTAGGAGTATTGTCTTTTTTATATTATATATTTATAAATAAAATAGATACCTCAGTGAAATACTATATATATTACTAAAATATAACAACATATTTATATGGCCCAGCTGTTATAATAGGAAAGGTGATGGAGGGTGCAAAAAATATTAACACAATAAACAAAAAGTAAAGAGTTTGAGCAATTGCTTTAAATAGAAATCTTTGTCACATTTTGCTGTGATTGTAGACATTTTAATTAAATCGAAAAACTTTTTAGCATCGAAAGACTTTTTAAATTGATTGATTCTTCTTTCTGAGTCGGTGAATAGAGTCTTGTGGTAAATGAAGATAGATCTTTGACTTTTTCTCAAAAGAGCAAGTAACTATAAAGTTGAAAAATCAGTCAAAATTCTTTGAAATTTTAATATTTACAATAATTAAAATCAAAACTCTGTTCCATCTTAAAACCTTTCAAGAAACTACCGATTTGTCAAAAACATGAGTGTATCCTAAGCGGGTTATTTAATAAAAAACAATATGGTATTTTACTTATTTGTAATATCTGTGTATTATATACAAATTTATACTACAAAACAGAAAAACACACGTGTCTGTCACAAGAACTCTTCCCATATGCGAATAGTAGCAACCTGTAATTATTGCATATCATTTTGGTTGCCATAACAAATGTGTTACTTTTAATATTATACTGTGATGATCAACAAAAGACTAAAAAAATGTACATAGCAAGTATTGAAATGAATTTATAATCTTTAGCCCTCTGGTTGAATAAATTATGACTTTGATTCTTTTCCAGACAAACCCGGGTTATTTTGATTGCCATATTTCTGGCTCAACTTTTAACATCATCACCGGTGATCAACAAGAAACCAAAATATCGTATTCCGCCAAGTTTTGAAATACATTTTTAATGACAGGATAAGAAAATTAACTTGAACAAAGAATAAGATTGAATCTATCTCAGGTAAATCCGGGTAGTAAAAATAATACTTATAGTATGGTTAAAATTTTAGCGGAAATAATTGTGTATGAAAGTAATAATGTTTATTATAAACCGAAGAGATTCAAATTTAATTCCTTGATTTCTTGTTCTGAGACATTAATTATCAACTAGGATGTCGTTACGTATACATTTTTTCTAACATTATACGTACTGCTTAATTAGGGTCATATTATATTTAATATAGCTGACACTTATGAAATGAAGTAACATTATAATGACAATTATAATACTTATGACCTCTTGGTTGCCGATACTGCAGGTGCTTGCTTCATGGACGAATATTCCCACTGCTGCTGGATTTGAAAAAATATGCAGGACAAGGACACTCTATGTGTTGACCAATCAACTGAAAAGCAATTCTTTTGTGAAAGTCAAGAATAATAAAAGTGTCCGGATAAGTATTCTCACTAAGGAAATTTATCGTATATACTCCATTTTTAGGGTGGACATATTTCGAGTGTGGATTGAAACATGGTAATACATTTATGTTTATTTTGATTCATAAATTTTAAATAAAGTTCTTTTAATCTATCTATTAAAATTATTTGAAAGTTTGTTCAGTTATTGTTGTATCTAACGTCATTGCCATGCGTCATTTTACAAAAAATCGACACACTAATGAAATTGCAATTTACATTGCTACCAAATTTATCCATTATGTCCATATACAGGTATCTCCCTTTCATCGCAACATCGGCGAGTGCAAATTCATTATATCGCAACCTTGTTTTGTCTCTCGACAAAGAAAATAACATCTCGGAACCTGTTCTCGTGCAAATGTCAAAATCATTGTAAAGGCCCTTCCTCTTCACAACCAATAAACGGAGTTATTAAAAGAAGATAACGCGACTGAAACGAATTATCAAATTATACAGTTATCGATAATTTTTGCATAATAAACGTAGAGGCTAAACAATGAAATTTAAATTCCGTTTTGCAACTTGAAAAAAATGAACGAATTACATTATGTATAACATTTTTGTGTCATTCATGATATTTATTTTATTAATAACGTATTTTTTTACAAATTTTAAATTGACTTCTAAAAAACCATCGCAATGACTGGGAGGTTACCTGTTTCTGATTGGACTATGGAACTACTTCTAAGAGAAAAAATGAACGTGGATGAATAAATACTATTTTGAGAAACACGAAAATTCCACGTATTTTTCGTTCCTCATATATGGTATTGTTACAATTAATTCTCCGAGTCTACTGTAAGCTTTCTTTTATTTATAAAAGCTTTTATGTGAAATTGTTTATAGTGCAGTTAGAAATTTCATTTATTTTCCCATTCCCCATTAATAAAGACATTCGTTAATTATTTATATAGAAGGGAGTTAAAAATAAAGTCTGGGAAAACTATTTCCAGCCATGCAGGAATAACACGCGAGTCATCAAACGGAGTGCATATTGCATGGAAATTTGTACCAGCTTAAAAGAACGAATCGTGACATGATGAATTGAGACGGATAAAACATGTCGTAACTTAATGTTTATTGAAATTTAATTCGCATACATTTATTTATCACTTGCACTTCTTTTAACACCTGAATATATGACTTCTTACAGAGATATTTTGATGATATGAAACAGAGCCGCACCGTGCTAATGTAAAGATTGTACGCCGCACAAGGGCTTTTCAATATAATGAGCGCCTTTTTATGAGAAACATGTAATAAATTCGCCAGTATTTTTTACTTGCAATGATAAATACTTACCTACAGTACGTACAGATATATAATTAAATACATTCTAAGAATAGGACTATAAATTAATGAATGTGCAAGCTATAAATAATCAGTGACATCCATAATCAACTGATTCTCTTACGCACGACGCAGTATTAATATGAGGTCTGCCATAACGATGATGAGGATAAGGACTTAAGTATTTTAATAAACCTCCACGCTATGTAAATAGTACGCGTGTTTTGTATTTGTATCTGGTGTTATCTACAAACAACGAATATATAACTCCCTGCTGAGTGATTTTTCTCACTAACTCTTACTACACTATGATGGATAGTAAGTGAACAGTATAGTACAAATATATCGATTTCAAGGTTTTCATACTTTATGCACTCCTCATAAAAATTTATATGATTTCAATGATGTCATTACGAAATAAAAATATTCATCAATAACAACATATACGTAAGCTCGACGACGGTTGTCTATCAGTCATTTCTTAAACTCATTTAGCATCTAGCCCTGCATCTTATAAATTAGAATTCAATACATAAAGTCATACTAGATTACAACTAGTACTCGTCGGAAGCATAATACGTAACTTTTACTAATTATAACACCGTCTGGTACAAAAAAACGTATACCAGTGTATTCAATTATTATGTAATATATTCGGTAAATATTTTATACATTTTTTATGCAGGAAGTGATAAAAAGTTTCAAGATTAATTTTCTTATTATATAGTTGTTGATGATCAGCTGTTTTACATTCTTGAATACAAGACTATCCTGCTAATATTCATGCCAATGCGGAGGGCAATGGTGATCTTTAACGAGATTACCTCGGACATTGATATCTTCTACCTATTTGAGAGTGAGTTTAGATGGACGATTTATATGCATTATTAGAAAATGGTCTGTCTTACTTACTTGTAAACAGACACACTCTCCTTCCAGTTTTAAAAATAAATAGTTTAAATATCAAACAACCAACGAGCCGTCGCTGTAAAAGTAATTTTTAATAATACATATGTACATAGTATATTTAACAAATATTGTATACTAGACATTTTTTCTTCTGTTGTTAGCTCTTCACCAGAGTTGTGCAATGGTGTAGCTTCACGATCCGACCGGCAAACCACTCGCCAATACGCCTCGCCGCACTCGGAAGCCAATTTTTCACTCAACGTGCACTTTGTCACCTTCAAAGCCTTGACTATTTAAATTCTCCCGCCGGAATGCGTCGAAACAAAAGATTCGCGTTTTGGCCGCTGCATAAGAGAACACTGGAATGGATGCATCGTAGGAACATCGAGTATATTTTTATCCTGACTTGCTGAATCAAGAGCGAGAATTTGCAATCCCTTACCAATAACATTGTAGTTTTACCGTATATGTGTGCTCCCAGTTAAATAATTAATCTTTTAAGGTAGCGGCTTCCAACTTTTTTTTAATTTCCGCGCGTCTTCACCTTAAATTTGTTAAATATAGTTCGTCGTATTACTGGCAAAAGACGTTAAAGTGAAAAAGTGAGTTTTGAGATAATCGAGTTTTTATGTTTGAGTCTCTCTGTTAAATACATTTTACGACAATTTCTACAAGTATAATTCATTAAAATTCGATTATATCAAAACTCACTTTAACGTCTTTTGCCAGTAATACGACGATTATATACACACGTTATTTTTCAAATTTTGGCGCCTTCCGTGGTAATGGCCCGCACCTCCAGGTTGGAAATCGATGCTCTAAGATCTAGTTTTCAACGATTATTAGTTTTTTGTATTCACTTATTTTATATGTTGCAAATATCACAAATTATCACTTGAAAGTATTTACAAAAATGCATAATAATAATGGCAATAAATCTGTTAAAGCTTTTTTTAAGCATTCTCGTTGCTAAAATGAAGCATATGGATTTACACAGTGTGAAAATATCCACTCCAAAGTGGGTCATATGGACATCTGCAATATGAATCTTGACGGATTAATTTTCAAACAATTGCTCAACTCTATAGAGATCCATTCCTGCATTTTCGGGTCTTTAAAAATCCGGCAAGTGGAAATCGAACCCGCATTATTCCGATGCAAGGTGCACATGGTAACCTCTCGACTACCAGGGATACAAACAAATATATGTGGCATATTAAGCTAGGTAACTTTCTTATTTATTTTGCACATTAAAAAAATCTAGACGTAAAGATTGCAACATTATCGTTTTTAGTGCTCTTTACTGTTTTTACAAACAACGATAATTATAACGTTAATTAGAAGCCAAATGATTGACACTAAGTTATCTATATAATTCTTGTATCATTCTAATACAAATGGTCTCAGTGGCGTACATATATCACATTTCCATTACGTATTTCTTTGTTACTGAAAACGGAATAAAACGACAAGTGCACTAGCGGATGTCACCTTGTCTCTTTTCATGGAATTTCGTAAAAGTGCATTGGCAAATTTCATTCAAAAAAATAGTAAAAATATATAATATATTGAACTCTCCCCGTTCAGAATATACCAGAATATCTCTGACACCATTTCAGTAGTAGATATTACATACACCACTGCAAGTAAAACTCACTAGAAATAGTGTACGTATTTGTTTGAGAGTCTGAAATCGTATTTTATATATTATTTTCCATATCTGTTCTGAAACCGAAGGATATGGAGATCCACAATCTGAAGACGTCTATAGAGAGTAGTATATCGTTGTTTAGCTGTTGATTTTGTCACAACAAGACATCTTCGCCAATATTGCAAGAACGCGTAACCAGGTTTTTTTGTTTTAAGTCACTTTGTAATGTATAGTTTTATTTTTACAATCTTTTGTATCGTTGGCACACTTTTCCATCACCACATACTTGGTACACGTATTATAAACATATGTGTCAATGATTTGAGAGATTTCAAAAAATAAACTTTGCTTTACAAATCCAGTTAAGTGTTCCTGCAATTTATTGGATTACAATTATATTTTAATTTAGGTCCTATAAGGGAAGCTGGAGGCTCTACTATGCGATTTAATACTTAACCTGCGGGCTACTATCGGCAAATTTGCAAAATGCGCTTAATGCTTGCGAAAATAAACATATTTACTAAATTACTTTAAATATTTCAACATGTTTTTGTTTATTGTACTAAAAATTCTATGCGAAACCAATTTATCAATATCTGAGTATTATATTATTGTCACAACTTATATAATTATCACTTAAAACTAAGATGTTGCAAATTTTTAATGTTTGAGAAAAAAATGTAATATAATCCTCATCAGCATTAATAAACTCATTTAAAACTTACGAA
>JAGVSQ010014527.1:0-10572 GCA_022683975.1 Rhyacophila evoluta
TAACTTACTATTTATAGTATTAAATTAGTAACTATCGTTAGTGAAATTAATAACTATCATCAGTGAAATTAATAATAGGAGACAACAAAAATATCCCTAATATATTGGAATAGAGTATAGTTTTATTTTTTGCAATGTCATTCTCATATGTTTATAAGACGTGTTATTGCAAAAAAATTATAGTGTTTCTGCAATATTAGGGGCGACATATGTTTTATTAAATCACATTCATATTATATATTATGGTTTTGATTTTCAATAAAATTTGGTCACCATAACATACGCTATCTCCCCTTAACACCCGATTTATCTTTGCGCCGTTATGTCGACCACGCCCCCTATAAAGTCATCTACCAAAATAAACGACCTCACTGTATGACGATAAAAGCTGCGAAAATTGCCCAAATGTACTGTTAATATAACGTACCTATTTGTCTCACAAACACGAACTTGCTGCTGGGATAATAACCAGTGCTTGGCTCCGTTACACGAAACATGATCCGGAACAATTAACTCTCACCATACTGTCCCAAAAACTTCGGTACTGGATTCTAAGTGTCCAGTAAAAAATATATATATTTTACATTTAGGTAAAGTAAATCTTCTAGATAATTTATTGTAACTAGCTATAAAAATTATTTTCTGGCATATTAAAAGTATTTGTATTACATAAAAGAGAAACAAAAGAGACGTCATGTCAAGGCAGATATTCTTTACGCACTGATAGCGTAGTTAGTAGCGAGCACGCCTACCAATCCGGGGAATGCGGGTTCGATTCCCCATCTGTCGGATTGGGCAATTGTCTGACAAACAGTTCTCGTAAAAAATAATCTATCAAGACGTCTTTACATTTTGAGATTCATATACTTCACTTCTGGAGTGGATATCTTCACACTGCGTAGATCCATATGCTCCACTTTGTGGTATTAGAAGAAGAAGACTGATCTTACTGATTTGAGTACTACTTCTCTCCTCCTTCCACACATATGAATGATAAGCGATACTATTAAACACATTACTAAATTACTTTGATACACATAATTTAGGTGTGTAGTTCTAGATTTAGTGTCGTTGAAATCATATGGTTTTTTATAAGTGCATAAAATATGAAGGCCTCTCAATCAATATATTTGAATAAATAAGATTATTGTTTAATAAAAATAATAAATTGCATCAACACTTGTGTTATAAATAAACTATACAGCCATGTAAAAATGTACCGATGATACAATAAATTATGAAAAATTAACTATACTTTTCGAAGTTATTCAAGCCAAAAAATTGTGTTATTTGTCCATGCAATGTAGGCAACGATATGCTTAAATACGTGCGTAATCAAACACAATTTTAAAATAAAAAATTATAATAATCACCGAGCTAACAAATATTTTTGTAATTGAACCGGAATAAAAACTGAGGTGGAAAAAATGGTTTGAAGCCCTGCTTTTTGTGACACATTTCGAAAATGCACGTGTATTCCGGTCCGGCTGGAAAACAGCACTGCGAGCAATAAATAATCCAATATGAAAAGGTGAGTCTTTTTTTATAACTCCATTTATGTTTAATCTATTGCAGGCAATTTGTCAAATGATTTCCTGCCTCGATCAATGGCCACCTTAGAAAACCGATTTAGCACGATTTATTATAAGGAACGGTCAAATTACGTAATCATACATTACCGGCCGATGCTAGATTTATCTATTTTTTCAGTCGCGATTTGTTTACGGGGAAAATAGAATTGCTGAAAGTTTCGATAATTGCTGGAACCCACATTTTTTCAGGAGGGTTAAGCTAAAAAAACACCACCATGAATATATCCTACAATTTTATTTTTACTTAAAAAAAGGGTACTTACTTTAATTTATGTTGACGGAAATACATTCTTAATATTTGCACGTGAGTCTTATTAATTAATAAGTAAAATTGGTTTATTGGTTATCGCGTGATTTAAAAAATCATTTTTTCTATTAATTAGATAGCTTATCCTATATTTAATCATGTATTTCTATTTGTCCATTACACAGGAGCTATTTGGATTTAAAAAAATGGCTCATATGTATTTCTTCATGTATTTACCTATTTTGACGTTTAAAAATACGGAATTTGATTAAATGATAAAGACTATAAAGTATAAACCAGTGATGGCTCGCGTATAGGTACTGTGGAATTGCAGCACCCCCTATTTCCACTTGACATTGTCGAAAAAATTTAATATAATTAGTCCTTTTTTCTTTAACTCTTTTTTTAAAGATACTTATAGGATATATAATCCTTAATTTTTTAAATAAATTAAGGAGTATATAAAAATTTTGGCGGTGAGAGAACTAAAAAAACGAGAAAACCCAGGACGTGTAGAAAAGAGAAAATTTGATTGCGGAATTCCAAAATTCGTTTTATTTTATCAAGTTTTTAAATAAATTTCCTTTTTATATCTCGTATGTACATGTTTTTTCCTTTTACACAACTTTAAAAACAGAGGCTCAAAATTTTCTGGAGCACTAATTTTAGCTACGAGCCACCACTGGCATAGATGATAGAGAGTTCTTTTCGTTTCCTGTATTTTGTTATCGTATGGTGTGGGATGTATTGTTTTGCCACCAGCGATTTATAACCTGCATAATAATGCCTTTATACAAAGGAAATTTTCATTTCAATTTCATAAAACGTATACACAGTATTTAATTCACTAAAACATGGTTACGTTCATTAAACTCTACGTTACAAAGTAAATGTCAATTCAATAGGGTAGGTTTTAATCATTACTACATTTTGCCGGTCTTTTGATCAACGAAATATTTTATAAAGGCATCGTTTCCCTAGCGTGCATTTGCTAAATGTTAATATTTGATTTTCATCGTCATCGATGTGACAATTGCATATTAAATGATCACGACCATAAACCAAATGGAAATGAGAAATATGAATATTAA
Organism: Rhyacophila evoluta; assembly: GCA_022683975.1. Classification (NCBI taxonomy): domain Eukaryota; kingdom Metazoa; phylum Arthropoda; class Insecta; order Trichoptera; family Rhyacophilidae; genus Rhyacophila; species Rhyacophila evoluta. The sequence continues at coordinate 2,931 of JAGVSQ010014527.1, forward strand.
ATAATTTCATTCGACCAATTACTTATTTGTCTATAGTATATCATGTTGACGTATCGCCTTTGATAACACGATGCACTGAAACTTCACACTGTAAATTTTATTAATTAAAACGAAATACAGTGTGTATTATATTATAAAATAAATAATCTACAACCAATATTGTTCTTACTATACCATAGTAACTTAGCATACTTATTAAACACGTGCCAGTTGAAAATTGACAGTTGGCAACAGAGAACAGCCTTATTAAAGTTATGGTAGTGGTATAAGACGTAAGGTTGTATTCCCAATGGGTCAAGAAATTGGCTGATTCCCAATTTTGAAAATAAACTGTCAAAAAGAAGTCTTAACAATGCGGAGCTCAATACATTTCTTCACTGCAGTGATCATCTTTACGTTATGCTAGTCAATATACTCTACTTTTGGAGTACACATGGTAAAAAATAAAACAGAATAATTAAGAAACGAAGCAAATAAAGATAGTTATAAATAAAAGTAATCTTCATAAGACGGAAAAGAGAGATGTAGTTACAAAGATGTTATACTACAACAGCTTGAATCAATTCTTACTCTCACTCAGGTGGAAGATATCGATAACCAAAACAATTTTGTTACCCACAACCATTACTTTCCCACCGTCAGGTTAGCTCTGCGCTTTGGAATAAAAAATAGTTTATGTTCTGGATTCCTCTAGGAGGCTTTTGCAGCGGACATCTTAAAAACGTCACTTGGCGTACATATATTAAATATATCCCAATTAAGAATTGACAAATGGCAACAAAAATCAGCCTTACTTTAGTTGTAAATATTATAAGTAAATCATTTAGTGGCCATCAAATAACAACTATGAACCATGCAGCCATTAAATAAGGCTAAAGTGAAGCCATAATAGTGGCTCTGTCATTGGCTGTAGTGATGCACGTTTGCGTATTGGAAAACGTTGGCATATGAGTATTAGGCAGCATTGATCACTCATTTGAATGATCTCATTACGTCTCAGAAAGGAAGAGAGGGAGCGTTATAAATGGCTGGATACAGTCATCAGTCAGTAAATGATATATATCTGAAAATATTGTCATTTATTTCCTGTCCTTTTTGCATTTCTTGCAATTATTTTACAGTATGTGACTTTGCGAAAAGGTCTCTTCTCGACAAAGCTAGATATGAACAGGGTATAGTAAGTTAGAATAGGAATCACGCACACTCCAATGCACGACAATCAAGGTCTTGGGAAGCTGCTCCTGGGACATTTCTGATACTTATGAAGAGCGCCTCGTGTTCGTTACGCCATGGCATACGCCCGCATAATGGGTGTGAAAACGTGGTGGGTGGTGGATGGGAAAGCTTGTATGTGACTTTACACCCTATAATAATGCTTATGAACTTATTTCACTACGTCAAAATCAATAGAAGAATATTTTTAACAAGTATTAGTTGTATCAAACAACTATCCAGCACGTTAGCTAGTAGAAAAAATCAATTGCAAATATATTGAAAACAAAAATTAAATTCAAAAACACAGTAAAATTATGGTTATTTCATACAAAAAATATAAAATAATATTTAAAATTTAAATATTCTCTTTTAAATTTTGATACTGTGGAACGATTTCACCTTGGAAATACTCCTTAATACTAGATTTCTTATTTTTATTTCAACAATATATTTTTAACCGGACACTTGGGGGCCAGCACCATTAATATTGTTATATTTTAGTAAGTGGAGTCAAAATCATGTTTCGATTTTATATATTTTTGGAATAAGGGAAATGTTTATTATCCCAAGCCAACTTAATAAATAATTCCGGCCTCGATTATATACAAATAAATCTGACAATTTTAATAAAGTATTTAATATTTGATCAACATGTGTGGACATTTTAAAAATTACTAAATTATAACGTGTATAATAAATTACGGATTGAAATCTAATAACAACCACAAAATAATCAAATACCAGAAACACGTTGCATAATTTAAATTCTGTACAAATTTTATTCAATCAATAATTGTGTTTGGTTACATTATTAACAGCACTTATTAAAACGAGTGTGAAAAAGAAAAATGACGTAACCCACACAGGACAAATTTTACATGAGGCACAAAACGTTTATTTAATAATTATATGCCAAAATACTAAATAGATACAAGTTTGAAGTGCGCGAAGACTAAGATCGGCGTTAAATTTACTCAATGTGATATTAATTTAATAATTTATTTAAGAGAAAAACTATAAAAGTAAACTATGACTTCCCGGTAGCGTAGTTGGTAACGTGCGCGTCTAGCGATCCGGGGAATGTGGGTTCGATTTCCCATTTGTCGGATTTTTTAAATCCGAAAATGCAGGATTGGATGCCTATTAGGTTGAGCAATTGTCTGACAAACACATTCTTGTGAAAAATAGTCTTTCACGACGTCTTCACATTGTGGAGATCCATAGACTCTTCTTTCGGAGTGAATATGTTCACACTGTGTAGATTCATACGTATAAAAAAATAATTTAAAAATTGATGTGGTGGAAGACCTTTTTCTGGTTGTAAATTTCCCTTTTTTTCAATCTTAAAAGCTTAATATACTTAAGCTTAATTCTACATTTGCACCATGTATCATTTTGATAAACGTGATTTAAGTTGTATAAATTATTGTCAACGAAATAAAACTATTCTCGTTAAAACTGAGGGTTTTATATTTTTTCCTCTCCCTAGTCGAAATATTTCGCATTACGTAAATATTTTCTGGTAGAAATTATTTTGATAATTAAATTCAATATCACATTACGGGAATTTAATAACGCAGTAAATAATAATTACATAAAATATTATTAAGTATTGAATTTCCGCCATGATTTTTTTGTTCGAAGTACAGCTTTCCAAATATTTTTATTCGACAAAGTACAAATCTTTTGGCAAGTGAAATCGTCAATTTCAAAAAAAATCCGTTTTACTGAAACTTCGCTATACTGAATATCAGAAAAACATTTTTGATTGCAAATGAATTTGTTCTCCGGTAGCTGAGAAGTAAAGGTACCCGCTAGGAAACTGAAGTTGGCGTATTCGATTAGTATATGGATATACTACATGTTTTTAATTGAAAAATGCAGGACTGTATTCTAAATAAAATCAGCAATTTGTTGACAATCAATTCTAATGGGGAAAAAATCTATAAAAACGTCACTAAGATAGTTTATAATATATAACATATATAAAATTCTAAATTATTTAAACTGGTAAACTTCCATTTGTGAGATCACTGTTCGTGGCCCGGGTTTCGCCTTTCGGCATCTTTAGGCTGAATTATATGTGGGCAGTGAGCAAACATATAATATACGTATGTTATATTACGAAACCCGGATCGCTAACAGTGATCTCGCATATGGAAGTTTACCAGTTTTAATAATTTAGAATTAAAAATCAATTTCCATCAAGCACCATCAGTCAAAAGTATTAATTAAATATAAGATTAAATAGCTTAGATACATGTTCGCCACCAAAGCGTACCATATGAATCCACACAGTGTGAATATATCCACTCCGAAAGCAGATTACATGGATCTCCATAACGTAAAGACAGATTATTTGTCACGAGAATTGTGTGTCAGACAATTGCTTGACCTAATGGGCATCTAGTCTTGTATTCTTAGATTTTTAAAATCCGACAGACGGGAAATCGAACCCCTAATTCTCATTATATATTTACTTGTATTTAAATGATGTTTATTTTTCATTATCTGAACATTTGACGGATGATCTATTCAACAAACTTATCCTGAATTGACGATAAGTCTTGACAATACAGATATCCATATACTCTAAAGTAGTCATTTTTACACTGTTTAGATCTATATGCTCCATTTTCTGAGCGCACATGGAAAAAACCATTAAAAGTTTGTCTTTCTCTTTAACTTTAATTTTTTTTTATTCATCTGAAACTTATAAAAGGTTAATTTCGATTCTTAACAAAAACGGTCGAAACAAATTTTAGTATATACAAGATTCACGTGTTTCATGGCTTAAGCAATCATATTCAAATTTCGGAGGTTCATATGGTCCACTTGAAAGGTATATTTAAAAGTAAGAGAGATTTCATCATATATTAAACTAACTTGGCTGATAATAATGAATATATCAAAAATAATAGAAAGCAATTAATTGTCTGTATCTCGTGTAACGTGTTGATTTATTATTAACATGTGTCATCGACAAAATCACGATGAAATTTCATCAAATATGAACGCCCCTCAAAGATAGCATATTACAAATTTCAAACCGTACAAACAATTAAAATTAGAAATCAATATTCTAAAGAAACCTCCCAAAATTAATAACTTATTACGTAACCCATACAATCTGTAACTTTATAAATGGAAAGCTTTCTATAAATGCGAGCGTTTGATTGTTTTATCTCACAATATACTACGAGGCGTTAGTGAATTGATAACTAATTGAAAAGCACTCTATCAAAATTATAATTAAATAACAAAAGCTCTTTATTAAACTTTTACCATCAATACTAATTGAAGAAATTATTCGAGCGTATAAAAAACTCAATTAAATAGCTTGATTATCGTTTTTGTTTTATCAAATTGAAGTTTGTATTTATTTAATTATTAAAATGGTTTCATTTGAGGAAATGTTCGTTGTAATCGACAAGACGCTTCGTGTTGTAGGCTTGAGCGGAATTTACCTTAAAAAGAGTCCGTATTCACCTAAATTTAATCTCATTCAAAACATTTTTTTTGCTTTCGGATTTATTCATATGTTACCTTTAATGACAGGAGAAATTGTGTACGTAATTAGACTTATGATTGATCAGAATGGAAGTGAAAAATTCTTAACAATAGCGGAGCTTATGCCATGTTTTATAGTAAGCTTTTTCAGCGTTGTAAAATCATTTACGATGGTATGGAAGAGGAAGATTATTAGAAATCTTGTGGAAGATTTCCGAATTATGTGGCCGAATAGTAAAGATGTTGAAATAAATAATATAATTTCACAATCGATGGTTCCAACTAAGCAATTCTGTTGGGTGTATACCGTTGTAACTAATGTTCTGTCTTTGGTTTATAACATATTCCCTCTTATGGTAATGTTATTCACTTATAAAAAACACGGAAACGCTCCAATGCTTCTTCCATATTACATCTTTTATCCTTTCGATTGGGCAAGCTCTCCAGGAGTTTATGCAATCACATACACTTCGCAATTTTACGCAGGTAAAGTAATATAATAATCCTTACAATATTTTTTAAATACACATATAAGACTCTCACGCCTTTTTTTGTTTTTTTACTTTAATTAGAAAATTTGCGTCCCTATGAATCGTGCGCCTGAAGCAGACTGCTCCAACTACTCCTCGGCAACTTATCCACTCCTTAGTATAGTCTAAGCAGTTGTTTTACAGCCGAAATAATCATCGATAAAATATTAAATACGTGTCCTGAAAATTCAAAGTATAATGTGAGGTATATTTCTGACGTGACTCTTATCCCTTTAAGTAGTATGGACGTACATGTACGTCCGTGCGCCTAGTCGCCCTGTTTTCAAAGCCATTCATGTATTTTTAATGAAATTTTATTAATTCTTTTATTATGAATACTAGATAGATTTATCAATGGTATGTGGAAGTCATTACGATTATAACATATATTTTTAGGCTAGAAAAAATACGTAAACATAAAACAAAATGAGTAAAAAAAGGTTTGAAGTCGGCGTTGAAAAATTCTCTTATGCTTTTTCGATAATTATTATGTTTGTAAAAAAAACGAAAGATTATTTACTTCGCTGCTCAAAATGTCACATAAATCAGTCCTATGCGTTCCAATTCGACCTCAAGTGGTTATTTGATTCCGAAATGGTAGCGGCCACATGTGGTAATCTTATAATCATTCTTACCAATTTGTAATAACTTCTCAGTTTATTTTTTTCGTTATATGGAAATAGAAGAGCATTTTTTACAAATCAGGCTATTTATTTTAATTGGTTTTATGATATTGGTTGAATTGATCGCAGTGAAAAATTTTGTGCTTAATACGTGTGCTTAAAAACTAAATTCACTAATGAAAGGGTTAAAGATATTATTCCTCCACGTTAAAATTTGAAGGAGAACATTTTAAACATGTAGTTTTTTGCACAAAAGAACCATATAAGTAATATGTAAACTAGTAGAAAAATCAATTTCAAAAAGTTTGAAAACAAAATTGAACATTGAAAAAAATCCTTTATAGCTTTTCTATACGAAATAATATCTTGTTTTATTTTGGCATAATAGAATAAGTTCACTTTGGAAATATAATATACCATTCATATATATTTGATTAATTAAATAACAAGAGCAATGTTTACGTCTTTAGTTAACGCAATGTTATTATTTTAGGAGTTTTTACTACCACTGCCGTATCAAGTGTCGATTGTTTCTTCTGTCTGATGGTTGCACATCTCTGCATGCATTTTCAGCTGTTGTGTAGAGATATTGGAAAAATTCCCTGCACTGGTTATAGAGGAACTAAATTTGAAAATCAAATTATTCACTACCGACTTAAAATGGTTGTCATTTATCACAACAAATTAATAAGGTACGATATTAAATTTTAATATGTATATCACAATTAATTATATTAAAAATCGTTATTATAAATTATAAAGCTTTTTTATCATCACAATATATGCAACTTAATACATCTTATATCAAAAGAATGTGAGCTGCAGATGCTAAGTTAGTATATAAATTTAGCTTTTAAGTTTGAAAAAGGATGTGTTGTGAAACTTGAGACCAGAGACTAGGACTTCGATCACATCAATTGTATTCGTTTTCCTTGAACAACTTATTAAATTAATACAAGAGTTTTAAATAAAACACCATTGTCATTCGTAGTGCAATTCAAGGTTTTTTTTTACTATAGGGGGGATTATGTATACCTTGCTTGTTATGTACAAGGTTAGAATTTAGTGTGGTGTATTGTTCGTGTTTTGGTAGTCGGTTTTTTGTCGTGTTGTGTTGGGATCGGGAGGGATGTTTTAAGCATTCTCCTACTGTCATACATCCATTTGTATTATGCACAAAAAATTTGTAACGTAAGAAATGGTGTATTTTCTTGGCCATGATTTGAATGCGTTCGAGCAGGAGACTCAAGTGCATCTTTGGCAAACTATGGCCGGGGCAATTCAAGGTTGTGTCTATTTAATATGTTGACATTGTCCCAAAATTACTAAGAAACGTTTTTTTTACCTCCCATTAAATTTGTATTGTGAGGGTTACGTCCTTTTTCCTGTCTGCAGTCAAATCCATGTACGAAATCTATAACTTTATGAAGCATAACTCTTTAAAAATCCATAATGGCAAAGAATAAAAGCCAATAAGGTTTGCTAAGTGATATGTTTGTGCACTTCGAGGTTGTGTCTATTTAATAGTTTGAATTTGATTTAAATTCATTAAAAAAACGTTTTTATGCTTATTGTAACATTTTTTCTGTGTAGTTTACGTCCTTTTCTCTTTCATCAGTCGATGGGCTCCAGCGTTTTTCCTTATCCGCTACACACGTTATATTATATTTTTTCGTTTTAAGTACGTCCAGGATCTTTTCATTTGTTATAATACTCAAAACTCTGTATAATTCATTAGTTTGAAGCAGGCTAGAGAGTGGATCG
>JAGVSQ010014528.1:0-10571 GCA_022683975.1 Rhyacophila evoluta
TTATCCGGACTACCTTCATCCCCAATTAGTCCGGATAATCGAGGTTCTACTGTATTACATTAGTAAATCCAGATAATTTGAGTAATGTAAGGTAGTTGTATTCAGTTTTCTGAAAAAATATACAATCGTTCATTTTAATTTATCATGTTTATTAAACTATATATAAATTATTATTGTCTTCAGAAAAGTAATAAAAAAGATGTAAAGTTTTAATACAATTTATTTATTATTAAAGGCATGATGACATCTTATTCCATGGTGGAATGAACAACCTTAGTTGTAACAAAATATTAACAGAATTTTCTAATAATTAAGAAACATAGACAAGTCTACATATCATATACACTCTTTAAGTCTAACTCAGGTTTGTCATAGCCCAGTTCTTCTGGTGTATCGACACCAATTTCGCTGAGGGTTGGACGAATTTCTTGAATGATGTAAGGGTAAATTTTATCCACTTGATTTCCACATTTGTCTTTAACAGCCTCCAAGAACCTTACAGCAAGTGCATAGTCATTCACGCGCCTGCAGGCTTTCAATGCAGCAGAAACAATCTTGGGCTCAGGAATCACATCCATACCACAGATATCATTCATGCCTTTACGGATCTCCCATCCGTCGATGTCTGCTCTATTGAAATATGCCTCAAACCTATAACAATAATTCTATGTGACTTCATTCAATTTTAAAAATAAGTTAAATAAGCACAATTTTAAAAAATATCTTGAGCACTAAATATTTAATTTTTTATATCAAAATTAATATTTCCAATGGTGCGGTTGTATACCAAGAAAATCTATCACGAAATAAATACTCAATCTTCGGCATGTGACATATAAAGCTTTTTGATATCTAAGACAAACAAGTCAATAAAAACTTATATTAAATGCATACACCCATCACATATGATTATAGTAATTTATATTGTTTATTTTCAAATAAGGATTCATAGAATACTGTTAATTTGTGATTTTGTCACAGATCTCTATACCATAAATTGTCAATATAGTACTGCGATTTACAATAAAAGAAGGTGCATAAATGTCTACTTTTACAACGAGGTAAAAATGACTTAACTGTACAAAAAGTACGAATACTAAATAAAATTTCTTTGAAGGTAAAAAAAAAAAAATATTTTCATATTTCTGATTATTGGACAACTCTATAATTCTATTCGGAAATAACTTAAAACAAGCTTGCTTTGGTGTAAGTTAACCTGAACATTCATTACATAATAAATTGATACCGAAACTGCGCATACCTGTTGTCAAACTCGGCATCTGACTCAGTAGAACGCGAAGACATAAAACGGGACGATACTGCAATATTGCATGACGGAATAAGGTTTAATTTCACACCTGCGGTCAAACGTCCAGCTACAATTCGCAACATCGTTGATATTTTAATTTCTGAAAATCGCCTCCCTGACAAGAAAAATCAATCGACAATGAATAACGTGCATAGACTAAAATAATACTTAGCTCACGGGCTGCCACACCTTAAAATAATTTTTCCTGATATATTTTTTTTAATAACTCATAAAATGTGTAAATATGCGAATATATATATATAGCTCTAGCCTCAATACTATTACTATTCAATTTATATTCAATGTCAATGATTTAATTATGAAGGATTACAATGTATTTTTCCACACAAATCATTGGGTAATCACTATCATATAGCTTTTCGGCTAAATATGTCTAATACATCGAACTCCTTGTCACACGATGCTATTAGCGTTTCTTTACCTCAATTCACAGGATTTAGATCACAAAACCGGGACTGAGAAAAGTTTGAACAGACGCTCACTAGAAAACTCAATAGAGCGGCAAGAACCCCAGCAAAAAACAATAATTCCATGGCAGCTAAATTAGTATTTGACAATTCCTATGCTGCTGGAATATCTGTAGGCCGCTGTAAGCCAGTCACTCTACCAGCCCAGTTGCCATTGACCTGCCTGGCGAAGAATGCACCGCTATCAGAAAATCAATTTGGTTTCAGAAAAGGTAAAAGCAATGTAGACGCTATCAAATGTGCTATTGCAATTGCTGAAAATTCATCAAAAAAATCTATTGTCGGTGTCTTTCTAGATATCGCCGGTGAGTTTGACAGTATCTTGTGTCTCCAATACTATATTAATTGCAACTGAGGATGGTCCCTGATAATCTTTTGCTGTAATTCAAAGTTACTTCTCAATCGAATCGATTGGTTATCAGGTTGGTCAACCTTCGTATAAAGAGACGTTTCCATAAGCTGCCCACAGAGATCATTTTTTGGACCATTGCGTGGAATATCCAGTTGAGTGATTTGCTTCGACTTCAGCTTCCTTCTGATAGCAGTGTAATTACGCATGTTGACAAAGCCTTGCTAATAGTTTCAATCATATTGGCCTAGGCCCTAGGGCAACTCAACATGACTGTCGTTCGAACCCAAAAAGACCGAAGCCATTGTACTCCAAAATAGGTCTCTCATAATCTGCATGGGAAATATTTCAGTCAAGATCTCCAAAAAGTTACCTATTTCAGCACAAATTTAAATTTTTTTACAAAGGCCTATAGAACAACATCAATGGACATGTTCCCTGTCTTGGCTGGTGTCCTCCCACTTGACCTACTGCGCATTCAGGTACGTGGTACCATTACTCTTTTGCTTAAAGACCAGAAAGCGCATGTAGGTGATTTTTATTGAAGCCCACCTATTGATGAACAAAGTAATAGATTGGATCTTTAGAAGAAAACAATCAGTCAGATGGTCATGGATGCAGCGATAAAAACTTGGCTGGATTTTTATAACATAGATGTTTTTTCCCAAATATGAAATGGCGCATGCAGATAACCAAGCTGACTCCAGACCACTTCGATAGCCAATTTATTACAGGCCATGGTGGTTTTGTCACCAACCTGTCTCAATTTGGTTTTGTTAAGCAGCCAAATGCTAATCACATACTTTGGTAATCAAGATTGGGAAAAGTTACTCAAGTTAGTCCAACCAGATTTCCGACCAGCGAATTTAATTGCTGTCTTTGTCTGATGATGTCTTCACATAAATTGCTTGACCAAATAAGTCTCCATTTTCAATTTATTTTAACTCCAGCACACTTGAATGCATGACAACTTAAATCTTGGGTAATTTATATTTACCCCCGGGACATTCTTCCGGGATATAAGAGATTCCGTATATGCCTGATTAAGACCAGGTGTAAGGAAATGGCGGGTGGATGGAGGGCACATTTAGTAGTTAAAAATTTACAGGAACTTGTTCATTTTATTTACATATTACTAACATTTTTCTTTTATATTAAAAATAAAAAAAATCTTTCAAATAAATATATTGTGGATCCGCTTAGATAAATAGTTTCACAATTTAATCAAAAATATACATCTATGCATCGCAAGAAGTAGTAAAAGAATTCTACACTACTTAACATTGAAACACTTACAAGAAATTTCATCTTTTCTTCATCTTAAGAAGTTGATGGTAGATAAACTTATTAATTAATGACATTGATGAATTACTTATAAGAAGCTAGACAGAAGTATTCAAATTGTAGCAGACCCCGCTTCCTTTGAAAATTACTTAATAAAATTTGGGCTCCACTCATGTGTGTTAACAATAGTACTGACTTATAAGAAAAATAAAAGTACTAATTACAGCAAGAATTGTTTTGGTAATATTTTACCATGTCCATTTGAAAGTATAGTATATGCTTTTCTGCATTGTGAAGACTTTTCAACTTGATCTATTTTTTTCACAAGAATTGACTGTCAACCATTGCTTCCTACATTTTCGAATTTATTAAAACATCTTGGCAACTGTAGGAATTGAGCCCGCAACTTCCAGCACTGATGTATTGTATAGTCAATTGGTAAGTATTATACTTACAAAGTATGTCTCATACCTCATCTAAAAATCACCAATGTTACACATAAATTTTATATTGTACATGCTTCAGTAACAATAATACCGGCTAGTTGAAAACATGAAATTGTGTCTGTGTAAAAAAAATATAAAAGATACTAATTGGATACTTTTCCAAATTAATAGCAGTCACAGCCCCATTCCAGTCAACATGTATCATTTGAAAGGATGATGCTAAATGAATAAAAAAAAAACATCATTATTATAACACTTTTAATGATAATTTTATAGGTTACAAAAAAATACCAATGTCATTATTATTGAAGGATAATGTTTTTCAAGTCTATCGATTTTTACATCTAAATATCCTGTTTGTATTCAAAGTTAATTACATAAATAAGGCATACAGCGAAAGGCAAGACCGTTACACTACTTTCTTCCTTCGTTTTTTCTTATGAGCAGTAATACTTTCTTGACCACTGTCATCTTCACTGGAGCTCCTTGATGAGCTTTCACTGTCACTGCTGCTAGAAGAACTACTGTTACTCGAGCTATCTGATGCTACTCCAGTCTCTTCATTGATATCAATAGTTGTTGCTATTCGAGCCAAATTACTCTCCTTGGTTTCTAATACCCTCAGCCATTTTCTTGATAATTTTGGACGACCTCTAACTGTTTTGTGCCAAACTACAGGAAAATTCGTGAGGCTAGAAAAGTTTTGTGTAATGGCAACCGTATCATCCAAGTTCAGGACGACGTGCCACCATCCTCCAGGAACAAATACTGTTTCTCCAGGTTTTTGATGAATTTCAACCTGTAAAAAGACATGATTCAATTTAGCATAAAATATACCCATCAAAATAATTTCAATGTAAGATAATGTTATAATTGATATTTACAGATATTTCACATAGCTCTTTGAGTTAAACATTGGAAAAAGTGTGATCAAATTATTTCATTACTTTATTAGTAAACATATTTTTATACAAAATAAATTAACACTGTGTCAATCCTATGCACAATCTGATGCCTCGATAATTGTTAACATATTCCAAAATCGTTTTTTGGTGTAGAATATAAATATTATATCAGAATATTATTAGCTCTTTGAAAAAATTTTCTGGAAAAAAAAGACACGAAGACCATTCTAATGTAAACTTTTTTGAAGCAATAAATATCATTTTTCAAATGCAATTTTAAGCCGTAAATATTAAATGTCAACAAAAAAAAAACCATAGTCATAAGTCGAACCGTTTTGAGTAGTGTAACCAAGAAATAAATGCCTAAATTGTAAGTATTAGATCACAGCGAGGATACCAGAGCGACCACATCAAAGCGACCGTAACAGAGATGCAAAATAGCAATAAATATGTGAGTGAGCAAGTGAGCGAGTTGCTGTGATTGGCGCGGTGCTGAATTTGCTCACTCACCTTTTTATAGCTATTTTGTATCTCTGTTTTCGTGGTTTTTTTGCCGTCACTCTGTCATCATGCATGCGGCCTTATACTGACAGATGACATTTAGTCGAGCAATGGGTAAGCCCGGATGGATTTTGTTTTGTAATTTAAGCACTGGCACGAGTCCAGATACCTAAGTGTTAATATACTCTAGATAAATTACAAACAAAATCCATATTTTTTGGAGCTTTCTTTTAAAAACCATAAAAACGTGGATGTTTACAACTGAACTAAACACAAAATCACCTGGCTCCTATCTGCCTACCCATAGCCATCTCTAGATTTAAAAAATGGATGGAAGCCATGTAACATAACAGAACTATTTTTAATACATATAAGAAAACAAGTATAGAATTACCTTTTTAGCTGTTGTATTTTTTTTCCTTCAAACTTATAGAATCCTAATGAGAATTGTTATAATTTATATTATAGAAGTTGCCCATAAATTTAAAAAGAGCCGTGTAACATGGAAAGCTTTAGAACGAATTAATAACGTAATTCGAGAACTAGGTGTATTATTTTTAAATATTCTTACCAGGTATATTTATATTCATTACGTGTGACATTGAAAAAAAGGTTGATGCAAAGGAAGACGCAGAACAATCGTTCCTAGTATATCTCACTGTTATATGAATTACAATATAAAGGTAATCGTCGACTCACTACCGCGATCGGTTCTGATAAATAGTCGTAAGTCAGCTTTTGCAATAATTTCAGTACATGTATAAATTATAGTGCGTGATATTATAAAACTGTTTTCTGTCATTGTCATAGAATAATCAGTGTATCGGCACTGTCATTTATCGGGTATCTCTACGGTTTCTTTTTTACTATTTTAAGAGTTGGCTTTGTTTTCTTTATCATTAGCATTCCTGATATTCGGATATTTTTATGTATCAATTTTTTATTTTAAAATTGGGTATGATTAAGTAAAAAAATTACTACAGTAAAATTGGTCAATAATAATAAATAGTATGTATTGGTAAAATACATGAAAATACAAAATGCAGGTGTTTGTTTCACATATAAACTTTTTACTATCCGCTTGTTTTTTTTTCGTACAGCATAATTACCATGATTTTTCTCTTCAAATCAATATCGTTCTTTTTTTGCTTCTTGGCAGGTTGAGAAATTGATATTTTGTTTTTTTTCGACATCTAGGTTTGTAATACGGAGACAATTTAATTGTGTTTCAGAAAATTTAAGCTATGGAGTTAGCACAGTCGAGTAACTGATTGTCGTCGTAAATTCAAACAGTCGTAAGTCGATGATTACCTGTATCATTGTTTAGCATTCAAAGTATTAAATACAATAAATACAGTCAAAAAATATTGACAGATATAGTTGGCCAAAATTGACTCTTATACATTCATAGAATGATTCAGGTACTACAATAATCTACAGAAATACACCTAAAATATATTAAATAAAGTGATTCTTAATCCATATCTTAAATAAATACTATGGTAATACTGTAATAAAAACTTACAGGTTTAAATTCTTCAGGCCACGAACTTAACTGAGTTTTTGGATATATTAGGCTGAACCATGTAATTGCTTCATCGCGTTGTTTGCCACCAACAGCTCCAGTAACTTTGATTAATTCTCGAGGAGTGTTTGTAGGAAAGAGACACCATCGTTTATGGCCAAACACTAATGCATTCCAGGCACTGGTCCCCAGAGGATCGATATGTATACCAGTCCCAGACCTTTGCGGTCCCATTACAAACCAGCGATACGGTGGTCTGCGATCTTCACCGCAGTATTTGAACAAGTCATCACGAAAATACAACGGAACATCATAATCATCCAAGAGTTTTTTTCTTCTTATGTGTTCGCCAAAACTACTGTCAAAAATATAAAGTGGACTATCGTCCATTGTTGTTTTCATGTACTCGACGTAATATTTCATTTTCATCTTGACACTATATCCTTCATTATCTTCACCACATTTAAATTTTTGGTTTCTATACTTTTTAGCCAGTCTATCAAGCGTCCATTTGGAACTACCCTTCCAATCAGTCTGCACTCCGGTAATGACAACCGGTTTGTAAATTTTTTCATATTTGTCAATAAATTCCTGACATGACACTTCATTAACGTTAATCCTTTCTACACTATCCTTAAAAATTGTAAATTGCTCAAAACTATTCGCATATCCTAAGATGGACCATGATAATTTGTCGTGTAGCTCTGTAAAAAAAAAGTAAATAAATTCACAGTAGGTAGTGAATATAGTACCTCCGACGGTTACAGCAATTTTGAGACAATGGTGAAATATAGAAAAAAAACATATTTTATAATTCGTATAAATACTACATACCAGGCCTAGCTTTACGTTTGACATCCTTAATTCGTTTTCTGGTTTTGTGGCTAATTTTTTTATCGTTTTGCATGATATTTTTATGCAAGTTTTCCGGTCTCGAGGGGTATCGGCACAGAGCCACAGGTTGACAGCTATGGTAATATGACAGAATTACAGATTTATGGAACATAGACTATATAAAAGAGTGAAGAAACTTATCTACCATAGACACAAATAATAAGAGTTTTTCATTAGGGTAAGTATTGGTTTCTCTGTCATTTTTTTATTTGATTTTATAAATTTATTGAAAATTTCCAGTTTCAATCATACCACAAACATTTATCAAAATCCATGACAATCAAGTAAATTTCTGTAATAAATGCTTACGCTTTGTAATAATATGTAATTTTATAATTTAAATTTAGAATTATTCATTTAAACAGTTTTTCATTTCAAATGATTGACTGTTTACATTTTAATTCGCTGCGATAGATAATTGACTTCATGCATTTATTTCAATCACTGGTATCGAAATTTATTAAATAAAACAATGCTTAGCAAAATGTTACGTTTCGTTATAGATACTAAACAATTTCACTTCTTCAAAAGCAATTTAGTTTATTGTTAATTTAAACACGTTGTTTTGTATTGGTATATGGACTCAATGAATACTTTATTATTTATAAAATGTTATAATATACGTAGTGTTTGGGGTCAGTTTACTACAGTATATAATAATTAATTTTGATTTATAATACCTATATCTTACAAATAAATCCTTTCGCAGAAAAATGATTAACGACGAATGACATCATTCTGAATATCTCGATCGAGACGTGAATCTACGCGAATTATGTTATGATCATAAAATGAATTGAATCGGTTTTTGATTCAAATCTATAAAGTAATATTTAAAAACAAAAATAAAAGAGTTTGTAAAGGTGCAATTTTGACTTTAGTAGTAATCTATATAATTTTTTAAACCCGTTCTAAGCAGTACTCTGAAGTAAGATGCTAATGGCAGAGTTCAACTGTCATTTTGCGTGTTGAATTTTTGGCAGCAGTTTCGGCCGGTTTCTCAAAAAAGTCGTTTTAACGGATTAGTGAAATTGTGTTAATTTCTTACACAGGCAAATGTTTAAATAACCCAAGTGTTCGGTTTTCTTATAAGTGCTTTATTTGTGATAAAAATGGACGGAGTGTTAAATCTTATCGAGTCTGGCACAAGTGTGGACATTAGACGTACAGATGGTAAGTTTGAGATTTTTTAACATAAACTACGATAATAGATCTTCGTGGAGGCATTATTCATCACAGCAATTAATAAATGATCTATAATTTGAACGCCTTGATTGAAATCGCGTAGGTATTGGGCGATGTCAGTCATCCTGCGGAAAGTAGCTTGTTGGGTACTGAAAAACATTGACGCACCGCTCGTCAGTAGGTACTTCCTAGATAATTTTCAATACAAACTATTGATATAAAATGGGGAAGTGTTGTTTCTTAAACCAAGTATTATTAGTTTTGCTAGCCTGCTTTTTATATTAGAATACATTAAGACCAAAGGGTAACCCTTACTTGACAGATCATCTTCAATTTGAGACGGTTGAAAACTTTTAGTACTCACATTAGTAATCGACCCTCATGCTTTGTTTACTAGTTCGTTATATTTTTGTTTGAATCAATCCCATTATCCCACAATGTAAACTTACACACACACTTTGGTATGTGTCTAGTTAACCATCAGCTAATCAAATAGATATGTACAGTGCTGAAGGTATTGTGCCAGTTAAGAAATAATGAATATTTTTTATTATTAATTGTGTTGATCTAGTGAAAGCACAACATGTTTTTGAAAATATTCCACATTTTGGGTAGAACTGCATAATATATTTAACTGAATAGAAAACCATTTTCCTCAGTCTTCTTCAAATGTGGTATAATATTAAATTCCAAGGGGTAATGTATAGGCACTGCTACATTCATATGTAGTCTGTGTAAGTATGTACTTGTCCATTTAATGCAAGACTGTGACAATATTGTGACAATACTGTTATATACACAGAGAAAACTTTTTGCAAATACTCTTTAGTTTGGAAATATTTATATTTCAAAGTAATTTCATTTAATTAATTAATTAATGTTTGCGACTGATGGTGTTTGATGGAAATTGATTTTAAATTCTAAATTATTTAAAACTGGTAAACTTCCATAATTTTATTTATTAGTGAAGTCATTCTGTCGTTATACAGAATAATTATTGTTATTTTTATTTTAGTAACAGTCGTATGAGCATCTCAATCTCACTAACCAGTTATCAATGTCTTAGAATACTCTTTTCTGCATTCAAAAAATATGTAGAGAGATCATACTTAAAGTTAGCAGAATATGGTCTTCTTATTCTGCATGTGCTCATGATTCCATTTTTGTTTAGTATGTTAGGTGCCATGTTTACCTAAGTGTAATTAATGCTTTGGCATTTACACACATTATTATTGCCTCCCAAATTTTGACAGATCATTCAAGACAAATGAGCAGATTTAACATAAAAATATACTTTTATATTTTATTGTCAAAAACTTTTAATGAGAAATGGGACTAAATTACTGGAGATAACTTTATTTAACATATTATTGTAATATACACTTGCTTAGTTAGGTGTTTACTACTTATAACCATCTTTATGTAGAGCTATTCATTACATATGAATACATGCGTAAAAAAATCGCATATAATTTATTGTCCTACAAAGATTTATTATTTAGTGTAGATACTGGTTATTCCACTGAATATTAATAACTTATTACTGGTTATAGTTGTAATGCATAGCTTATTGAATACTTAATGAGCAAGTTAATACTTGATGTACTTCCATATAATTAATATTTTTGAGTGATGGTGCTTGATAGAAATTGATTTTAAATTCTAAATTATTTGAAACTGGTAAA
>JAGVSQ010014530.1:0-10571 GCA_022683975.1 Rhyacophila evoluta
AGGCGAAACCCGGGTCGCTAACAGTGATCTCACATATGGAAGTTTACCAGTTTTTTAAAAAATTTAAATTTAAAATCAATTTCCATCAAGCACCATCAGTCAAAAATATTAAAATTCGTCTTTACTATTTTCCCAACGATTAAGTATTGTATACTCCATTTTATTACGTTGTATTTGCCCCTTAGGTAGAGTAAAAGAATACTACATTCCAGCTTTTAGAAGCTTTCCGTTTAAAATTACGTTACGTTCAATGTGTACCTTACCTAAATAGTTTAAAGTTTCAAAACTTCTAGGTAGCTTTATTAATTACATACTTATGTTTCATATGTTTAAAGTAAAATTTTAATGAATCAGCTCTAATTTTGGCTTACTAAAAAAATATTATTACGACACCTTTATAGTTTTTAAGTTCAAATTTATGCTGAGTCATTATTATCAATTCTCTCTTCCTGATCGCCAATTTTTGTAAAGGTTCAACAATCATGACAGACCTCAATATGGCAATAAATAAAAACGAAAAACACTCAAATGGGGTTTCGTATAACCTATCGTGGGTCTATCATCGCCCAGAAGGGGCGGCTCGTGATTTAAATATTTTCTTATCGTTACTTTTCAATAATTTTATTAACCAATAAATAAAGAAGATTAAGTAACCTAATACGTATATGAGTATACATGAAATTTAAATACTGACATGGCATATACATCATCACTTTCTGGTTTTTTAGATTATTAAAAAACATACTACTTTAAATGTTTTTTTGCATTGAACATATTTTGCTAATTAAAATTTAGATAGTTGTATGCATGGATTAATTTTTTTTTTAATTTTTGCCTATCAAACCTGAAATTTATTGTATTCAGTATTTTTTTTTGTTTATAAATAAAACAATAGATAGATTCAATACAATAAACAATAAATAAGTATAGTTGTTAAAAAAATACGTGAAAGTGACATTGTGTAAATATTATTTTTTTATATATTAATAGTTTGGGGGTTAGAAAACAATCGATTAATTGTTGTCTGTATATTTCTGATTATGTGTTTTTATCATATTAAATTGTATGCAATAAAATGTATGCAATAAAATGAAAATTTTCAATTTTTGGCTCGGTCGTCCTAACTACATCAAACTAATAAATAAAAACGTGCAAGGACTTAGCGCAATGTACTTGCAATACTCTGAATTAAAAAAAATATGAACATATATTTACACAAATATTAATAATTAAATACATCAAACTTTTTTTTTTCTTTAACCAGCACCTTTGCATCATTTCAAATAATGTATACATAACACTTGTAGTCTTGTCAAATATATTATGTAGATAGTATTTAGCAGTTTTTTAGTACGCCAAAATTTGATTGGCTTAAACAATATAGCATCTTTAGAAACATCAAAGTAAATAATAAAAATAAAATATTTGTATTTTTTTTTTCAATAAATTACCACGTGCCGCTTTGGTCATGTGGCTACAGCGCCACCTTCACTTCGCATTGTTTTGTTTTAATTTTTTTCTCACCTCTTTTCTAAAACAAAAGTGTTTCAAAGTAAAAGGCGCTCTTGATACCAGCAATTTAAATTGAAACCCGGTAGTTAATGCTTCCATGTGATTTAATTACGCGAAGATGAATTGGTTATCCCATTTTGGGATACACTGTTATAACGAACGTCCATCTTCTCTACGCTAGCTATTAATTTTAATTAATACTCTATTAGATATTTTTAATGAGATGTATACTCATATATCTTAGCTTATAAAAAGTATTTTAACTCGCGTATATGGCAGAAGTGATTTTAATAAATCATACTCAAAGAATTGGATAGTACATGCCGTGATAAGTGAAATAGAAAATAATTTGAAGGACTAATGAAATTAGCCACAAAAAACCAAAATATTATTAAAAATACGAATTACGTAAAAATAAAAATACACTTTAAATCAGGGGTGTCCACACATATAAATCTTTTATAACTTAATAACAATATCGTTTCTTATATTTAAAAAAACAAACAACTTACGTTCGAAATATTTTATTCCTCTAAAATGAATGCTTT
This sequence comes from Rhyacophila evoluta, assembly GCA_022683975.1. Lineage (NCBI taxonomy): Eukaryota > Metazoa > Arthropoda > Insecta > Trichoptera > Rhyacophilidae > Rhyacophila > Rhyacophila evoluta. Next base: position 2,061 of record JAGVSQ010014530.1, read on the forward strand.
TTATTAATTGATAATTGTTTCATATTGACTGGTAATTTGAACGTCACACATCGCAGCTGATTGGTCAAGTCTTCATCAGTCAACCTGTTTCGACATTATAAACTTTTAATAAAAAAAAAACGAATCCCCACGACATGTGATACCAGATACAGTTACAATACACATTGCCAGTTGCCTTTATTTTGGAAATTTATTTTCAAGGATAGCTTTCCAATCAAATTTATGTATTTTATTCTCTTCAAACATGGCTTTCATTTCAATGCTCGGTTCCAAGTCCACTTCGAAGGTGGAGCAAATCAATCTCAACAATGTAAGATGGCCACTTTTGAAATGGAATATTTATATGGATTTACGCATTGTATTTTTTTTTTCGTGAGGATTAATTGTTATCAAATTTTATAAACAATCATCATTTATTTATATGTCAATGATTATCGTTACATTACTGCAGTGGCTAAGTAAATATTATTAACCTTGGGGTTTTTTTTTTATTAGATGTCGCAGTCAAGTCTGAGAATAACATAAAAAAAATATGCTTATTTAACTGCATATTACATTATAACGATGTTCACTTGATTGTGCATTTGGCTTACAAAACCAAGATATATAATAATATTATGTACATTAATGTCTATACTGAACTTATCTAGAACAGGATTAGGTCAAAAATTTATTGTTATAACTATCAGAAATTAAACTACCAAGAATATTGCATATTTATTTGTCGTCCGCAAAACATACACGTACACTGGTAATATAACATTTTTCAAACATCATTTTTTGTGCATATATATTTTCTAGGAAATATTATGACGATAAACCTTCCTACTTTGATACGTTTTTGACACTACCGGAACCGATGTCTGCCGGCAAAATATAAATTATTGATGAACGACCCGGCGATGAGTTGCGATGAAAGTCGAACGAATCGCGATCAAAATTGGTTGCATCGAGATCCCTCGGCGAGGGATGTCCTAGGGAAATTATCAAAATTAAAATAAATAGTTTTTTTTGTATAATATTTCTTGAATTAAATGGAACGAAATATTTATCCTTTAGATGAAATAAAACACTCATTTTGTGTTATATATTTTAAGCAATACATACTAATAATCTGCTAATTAACTCCCGTCTATCATATTAATGATATGATAAATAAATAAATCCTTTAAATTCTTAAAATTTTTGAAAACTGCTTGATATAACTTATAAATTCTTTCTAATTAAACAATTAAGTTGCTGACTATGTTGTACTAAATCATAATTTTAAATTGCATTTAATTTTTTCAATACACATACCAAATATTTAAATATTCATTATTATAAAAGTACATTTTTTTTAAATTTTGACATATTAAAATTTTAATAAGGCCAATTTACTCGTACATTAATCAATAGAACATAGACAAAGTGCTTAAAGAGATTAAAGTGCACGCATAGTAATCAGGGGAATGCGAGTTCGTTTCTCACATATTTTGTATTTTAAAAATCTCAAAATGCAAGACTAGATACCTATTGGGCTGACCAATAGCCTAACAGCAATTCTCGTGAAAAATATTTTCTTAAGACCTGTTTTCATATTGCGGACATCTTCCCACTGTATAGATCCATATGCCCCACTTTGAGAACAACAGGGCTAAAAAAAATATTTTAATTTGCAACCGGTGAAAAAATAAGAAACGTCACTAAATTAGAATGGTTATTATATAATTATTGTTTGCTTCAAAATTTATAATAATATAAGCATTGTAATGTATGAGGAAATACTTTATATAAATACACATTTTAATCTATCTTTTAACTTATCTGGATAGAAATCTTTATTTATTTTTATTATGACTATTTTTTAACACAGTGAAATATGCAGCATTAAACAGTTCACGGATAACATTAATGAAATCTAACTACAGGATCTGGCAAACCGGTAATAATATTGAAAGAACATCACTACTACGCTTTACTGTGTAGTAGTATCGCAGGTAAATTATTTTTTACACATCACTCTATCAAGTGGCTCGCAACTCGCGGTACCTATAGGTCACACGTAGCGATAAACATTCATAATTATGAGTGGATATTTTTTTTTAATGGTAACAAAAAATGTAGATACCTAAACAGGATATTCCTCTCGAGAACATGTTGATGGCATTTTACTGACATAATTAATTATAGAAAAAAGGTACTTCATTAGTTGCGGTTGAATCGATGAAGGATAAATAAATTAACAAATTTGGTGGATTCAAGTTAATAGTATCATGTATAAATATAATTCGCTTAACACAATATAACATACACATTACAATACTTACAATAATTACATGCAATAACGGCTTAACTAAAAAAAAATATTTTTTTTTTTCGTAATTTACTGATAGCTTATTATTTATTTTCAATAATTTATTTTCAAAAAACACAATTTATCAATCCATTTATTTAATATCATTCAATGATTAATAATTCTATGGTATACTAATTTCAAGTTTGAAATCCGTAAAAAAATATATTTTTTAGAATTATGTCGTGCTTGCATTGAATGTTTTTGTTGTTTATACCATATCATATCCGCCTTGAAAGTGGAGCATATATGATATCATAAGCGTGAAGATGACCACTCCAGAAATGGAGTATATGGATTTCCGCTTCGTCAAAACGTATTTTAACAGATTGACAGCCAATTCGGCAGACTCGTTGGGCATCTTTGGATTTTTTAAAAATCCAACGGCTGTGAGAATTTAACCCACAATCTCTGGCTACGAAGCGTACTTGCAAAGCTCTCAGCTACCAGGGAAAGTATTTAATGAGCGACATAAATCTCAAAAGTTTAATAAAACAGGGTATGTGGTATAAAATTCGTTTGTATGGAAGAATAAAGTTTTTAAGAACTTCAAATCGAAGTGGCCAGGTCACATAACTTACCGTAATGTGCCTTCCAGCCAGCCACCCTGTTCTTATACCTGGTCTTAATCAAGCGTATCTCGGGTTTCTGATGTCGAGAAGCGATCTACTTTATTCAACGAGAATGTCCCAGGACTAAATATAAATTAGCTAAGGCTTAGGTTGCCACGCACTCACTTGTGCTGAAGTTAAAAGAAATAGTATGAAAAAAAAAGTTGAAAAAATGGATACTAATTTCATCAAGCAATTTATGTGAAGAGATCATCATACTGGCCTTACGACGCCGCAAATTATTTTAAAAGCAATGAAATTCACCCTTGTGGTAACCAATTCGGATGGTCCGATGGATCCAACAGCCAGTTGGACTGACTTGAGTAACTATTCTCGCTTCGAACACATTCTTGGAGATTTCCACAGAATGTGAATTTCATTCTGATCTGGACAGCCATAGGGACATGTTGGCTGTTTAACAAGGCCAAACTGAGACAGCCTGGCGGCAAAACCAGCGCGACCCTTAATTAATTGGTCACACAACCTATCGAGAAGACATTTTACTATATGTATATCTGAAAGGTATAACCAAAGCAAACGCACATGTATTCGTATAAATACACTTGTATTGACAACAAATAGCAGAATTCACAATTAGACCACGCATAAGTTGAAAAATATCTCAGCCAAATACATATTCTTCTTTAATAGCAGAATGATCATTTCATAGTGCATTGATAAATTGATTTTTAAAAATTGTAATGATTTAATTCAAATATTGAGATATTAAACGTATTAATATTGAAATACCACTGATGGTATTTATTTCCTAGAATATTACTTCAATTTTTTATTAAGTGTAAAGCCTTACTACATGTCGTTCGTTTAATGGTGGGGTGCTTATATTGCCAAACACGGAGACTAGTTTTTAAATTAAAATATGGGAAGGTGTAAAAAACGTGTCAATAATATGTTTGCTGCTGACGACCGCAACTAATATTGATTTGTTTTTTGAGCGGAGCCAAAACCCGGGTAATGAATTCTCAACCATAGACATCAGATTCAATATTTTTTTCAAATAATTCATCTTAAATATTGAATATTTAAAAGTTTTAGTTTTATATATCTTTACAATGAAAAATATATTAGATTAAATATAAGATTGAGAAAACTTATTTCTAAGATAACATGAAATACCAAAATTGAAAATTTTACGTGTCATGTAAAAAATAGGAAGCGTTTGATGGAGATGAAACAAAATGTAATTGTATGGTTTATCTTTATTATAAAATATGTCTTGTTTAGTTTGTGTACTGTGTAAAATAATATCGGTGTGTTACCTTTCGTTGCCTTGATGATCGACTTGGTAGGCAACTGAGCTTTGGCACGAAAAGCTTCTGGTTCAATTGGTTAAATAATTAGTTCATAGTTAAAAAACAACGTATCAATCATAGTTCTTCAAGCCTCATATACTATATGCTCCGAGTGGATTTCGCATAAAATACTCGAAATGTCTTTGTTTGTTCTGGCTCAAAACTGAAAGATTTGTGCAATTTCTTGCTTATGATATAAATATTTATTCTTTGTCACTAATTATCAATTTTAAATAATTTAATCTTTGTTCTCTTAGTAACCATAGTATCTGAAATACAATACTGAAATGCAGTTACAAATGTATGCTGTCCGGAGAACGAAGATAAACAATGAGTAATAAAAAAATAGTTTACCTACACTTAGTTAAACAGTCACACACATCACATATAAACTACATAATGTGATATTTAGCAACAACGTGTAGCTATGAATTCATGACCATTTGAGTAATTCCACTATCAAATCTCATTAATATCATCATAATTTTCAGCTTCTCAAACACAATTTTATTATTATATATTTTTATAATTTTGTACGGTCTTGGTACAAAAAGTTGGTCGGTGTAGTTTATTTTTTTTTGAATAAGATTTCTTATTTTCAATGTAATTTCTAAGCTTAAAAAAATATAATTTAATCAAATTCATAACAAATACGAATAATATTGTAATGAGATGTTGACCGTCTAATAACCATTCTGTATGAAATATTCATCACTGTGTGATGCAATAAAAATTAATGAATGCATTATTGCTATGTAGTTCGACGTGCCAATGGTTTATGGTCTATGTGCACATAAGAAAAAACTGTTTTGGAAAGAAAAATTATTTGTAGGGAACCCGAGGTGTGGACACCAGCTCCGACGAAGTGCCAGCGCCGACAAATAAATAATAATTAACGGAACTTTTTTATTTCCTTCCAACTTCAATCGACAGATGCCACTGCATGAGACAGTGGTGTACTTAAAGGGAGGGTACACTTTCTGAAAATTTAAAATAAAATAATTAATTTTCACATCCAAAAGCCTTCAGCATTTTAACATGTATAGCAGGATTATTAGATCGCTTACATGAGGGAAAGGGAATATCTGAACATCTCGGTATCCACCTTAGATAAAATAGCCATGAAACGGAGAGCAGCGATATCGAGCTCTATATAGTTTCAGTTAGGTAAGAGGTAGGAAAAAACGTTCACATTTTTTGTGTTTTCTAACCATGCGTTAAAAGAAGTCGATTTGTGATTTTTTTGTATACTGTGTTCTATTTGTAAATATCAATTCTATAAACAACAAATTTATTTTAAATTGTTTATCTGTAGAAATATTACATACGATTCTATGAATACTACACGAAACGTTGATTGATCGTAATGAATTAGCGATTTCAAAAGTTGTATATATGTATGTTGTAGTTAAATAATCGCTAAATTCAATAGATTGGATAAGATATAATATATATATATATATATATGATATAGTACCAAGAGAACGTGAATACAATAAGACATTACACTTATACTTAACACCCCTTTCAAGCACGCCACTTTTATATTTATATGTAGGTATATATTGTTTAATAAAAATACGTTCTCGCTGTATCTTTTTAATACCCGAGCCATTAACAATTTGCCACGTATGCATGGATACCTACTCATTTTTCAAGTTTTTAATAGTAGTTTTTATAATAATCAGGGATGAATTTATAACACATAAGAAAGGGACGCAAACACGAGATATTTATTATATATTCGTAAAATATATATTATATTCGTAATCGTGTCGATTATGGAAATAAAATAGGCCGTAACCCACACAAGAAAACAGAAGACACAAAAAAGGTAAATATAATTATCTTGGAACAAAGTCAAAATATTAAATAGACATCCTTAAAGTGCATGATGACTAAAATTGGTGTTTAATTTATACAGACTGATAGTTATTTAATAAAAACCAAAAGTGTAGTGGAAGTCCTTTTTGCTGGTCGCAAATTAAACGTGATATCCTTTTTTCAAAAGAAAAGCTAAAATAAGATACTTATTTAGCATTTCCAGCTTACATCCTTTTGATATAACGTACATTAAGATCTATATATTGTGATTATCAAAAAAAGCTATTTTGAAAAAAGCTGAGAGTTACGTTTCTACAGTCGACATTATTTTAATAAGTTATTTATGGAAACTTAATAAAATTGATCAGGTGGAAGCTCTTTTTTTTCACAGGATATCCTTTTTTTTAGGTTAACGCAACTTCGGCATATACCTACTATAATTATATATATCACTACATTAATGCAACTGTAGAAAAGTCGGTAAATACCTATTTTGAGTTATGAATGTCATTTAAATAAAACAATGTAACAAATGTATTGCAATAATAAAAAATGCACAACGTTTTAAATTCATTACATCTATACAACTAATAACCTCCGAATAAAAACACGTTTATCGTTTCAGTTACAGAGGGCTAGCTTCTAGGAACAATACAAATTATATAAGAATTAAAACATTTATTGTGTTATGAATTGTACGGAGACTATGCGTATATTTATAACAACGACACAAATAAGAAAATGTGTTACGGATGGCATTACAAATAATATTCTAATTAAATCTGAATATCTTCCAATTAAAACTCTACGTTCATAACGCACGGTGTGCGCATAACGAGTATGGTATTAGACGGGTGATAGAGAAAAATTGCGACTGTGAAACTGCGTCAAAAATAATAGATAAACTTATAGTCACAAAACGTGAATGGAAATTCATTATAACAGGAAATTTTCATATTATTCTACGTGTGGTTTTAAAGTGTTACTTGCTTTTAAATTGATCAGTCATACAATGTGACACAACTAAAAATAAGATTGATACACGAAGAAGATATTTATCGATACCAAAATTCTTCGTAAGACACTTGATAAGTACTGTTTATGCCATTTTTATATAAATTTTTTAGAATTATTCGAAGTCTGGCATTATTTCTTCTGGTCGTTTTTTGCGGGTATTAAAGTACAATAGTAAAAAGTGATTCAATTGGAAAAATCTCAGTTTACTTTGGCGTCCATTTAAAGCCAAGTCTAAAATATAGACACCTGCAACTTTTCAGAATGGAGTAATATTCTTTGGCCACTTTAAAAGCTTCCTGCAGTCGAACAAATGTCATCAGATAAGTGGTCTACCTACCGCCACTTCATTTTCGCCACTTACATTTCACAATGCCTATTGTCTGATCAAGACATTTCGGACAAAATCTTTTATAATTTCTCTAATAGGGTACGTCACTTTTAGGTAGGGATGAAACATTCACATTTATTGCATCTGAAAAATAAGTAATAAATACAATATAATTTATATAACTAGTAAAATTTATGAAACACTCCAACTATATCACATTATTACATCATATTTGAATAGCTACGTATAAAACTTTAAAAAATAATTACTTAGTAGGCCATTGGATAAAAATAAACTCTTGACTAAAAATTATTAGAAATTATTTTATGTATACATAATTACAGGTAGTTGGGAACAAATGGTGTGAAAATGTACACTATATCGATGTTAATGGTTTACATACATATCATATTATATAAATAAAGATGTATGAATTACACACTACGTATAAAATGTGTTTTTATGCGAATTCTGCTACATGTTCAAATTATGAAATCTTGTAAACAGTCAGAAAACCTTCACATTTACTTAGTTTTTAAAGAAAAGAAAGCTTACGTCGTATATTGGACGTGAGATTCACGTGGAACTCGGTGACTGAAACCCGATCACGCGGCTTTCATGTTTTGTCGAAAATCTTGTAACTTGTAACAATAATAATGGCATCATGAGAAAATGAAGTTACATGATGTATTTATGTAACAATATAAGTCATAAATAGATATGTTGAAAGAATATTGATGGACAGGTTCAATGTTTGATTGTTCATATTGGCTATTTATATTTGGCATCGTTAAAAGTATTTTATTTGATGATGGAGCTACATGAAAGGGTCTGTAAAGAACATGAAAAAATTATTTTGATAATTAATTATAAAATATGAAACAATGATGCAACACAATATGAATTAAAAAATTGTGAAATTAACGATTTTTTGCACAAATCTTATAATAGAAGGAGCAGTTTGAAATTATTATGAATGTCTACCCAATAGCGTGGTTGGTACCGTGCGCGCCTAGCGATCCGGGGAGTGCGGGTTCGAATCCCCATTTGTTGGATTTTTAAAAATCTGAAAATGCAGGACTG
>JAGVSQ010014531.1:0-10570 GCA_022683975.1 Rhyacophila evoluta
ACTACTGGCAGGATAGTCCTGCATTTAGGAATGAAAAACAGCTGATGTTACCGATTTCTTAGGTAGCTATCAGGGATATACAGACCAATATTAGCAAGAGCGGCAGAGTTATCAATAATACCACGCATAAGTCATAAGCTTAGTGTATAAAAGATATTTGGCTTGGAGTATAATATTTCCTGTTTGCGATGTTATTTTTTAATTTCTAGCACTTTTTATATTATTTGACGTCAAATACATTTAAAAAAATATTTTTTTATAGCGAATTACAATAACTGATCTAGTAGATTTTGTATAATTTTAATTTAAAACATACATTTTAACTAGACACTTGCGGGACAGTACCGTAGCTTTTGATACAGTAAGGCTAGTGTTAAATGCACTATCTAATTCATATAGTAGGAATTTAATCACATGTCTAAAAAAATCAGTGGGTATAGAATACAGTTAGTTTATTTTATATAATATTAAACATATAATTACATGCGCCGTTCGCGTACAGAATTCAATAAAAAGCACAGGTTCAAACAAAATTACAATAGAATCGTCGAGATAGATAAAAAAAAATGACCATTTCCATTACGTAGCCAAAATATTCAGTCACACACGGCTGCATTTAAAGCAAATCCGTTCCACCTGGTAAACTATTTAAAATTAAAATGTACTTATTTCGGATCCGTTGCTCTTTGTCTCGCATAAACACACACTCTCGAGATACCATGAGAAAGGCCGCTGCGTCAAACAATGGATACTCCCATAGTTTTCCGATTGATGGTGGAGTATCTCCAACAGGCTGACATTAAGAAGGCGATTTCTTACACGGCGAAAAAAAATTTCCGTATGTAAGTACGAGCAGTTCTGAATGACAAACACGCAGTGCTGTATTGTCGCAGAGATTTTTTTTGACCATGTCCGAAAATGGAGCATATGAATCCCATCCGCGTGGAGCATTATGGATCTCTGCATTTCGTCGCTAATATTAGAGAAACACGTATCTTGATTTGTTGGTTTAAGTCACTTCATAGAGTATTGTTTATCTTGTACTATCGGTACATTTCTGCGTTAACATATATGTTTATAAAACATGTAAACATTATGTGATAATACCAAAATGTGGCAATAATATAAGAGACTGTAAAAAAACAAACTATACTTTACAAATTGACTACAAGATATCAAGATACGGGCACCTGCAATATTGGCTACGAATCGTTAAATTGTTCATGCATTTTTCTATTTTTTTTAATTTTACAGTTATGGAACTCGAACCAGCAATCTCCGGCTCAGAATCACTCGCGCTAACCTCTCGGCCATCGCGAAGAGATATAAAATACTTACGGATAGATAATCACAAAATTTTCAATGATTTAAATGAAATATTTTTTTATAAATATACCGATATCAAGCTAAATTTTATAAATGATGCATTAATATTTTTAGGAGAACTTTTTTTAAAATGATTATTTCTAATTATTTACTAATCCACGCCCTCTTAGTTATAGTGCATAATAAATATGTATATTGTTTATTTATTTTGATCATGACAAATAAAAACATATTTCCAAATAATTAACTGTCTATAAAAAGATGCTAAAATATTTTCATAATAAAATAAATTAGTTGCTAATCACTTATCTTTCGTTGGTTGTGAAATAATATTAATTTAATCTAAAATTCTTCAATGGTTTCTTCAATTACACTTAAAGCGTAAAGTTTATTATAATCATTTATATTCGGCTATTACTAAGTACGGATCTGGCTATGATATCCATTTAAATATAGTTTTATGAGATTTTAACTGATTTCACGACTTTATCCGCAGTAACATCTAAGATGTCTTTTTAAATATCGTCTCACAGGAATCTTTTAAAAGTAAATAAACACTAAAACAAACGTTAACTTTTGGTCCCACTGTATGTAGGTAGAGTCGAGGTATTTGAATAATGTTAACTGACTCGGGTGTTATTTCAAAGACTTTTATTTTTAAATCGCACGCAGTAGTATGACGACAACAAAGACATATTTCACCCATTAGTTAAGAAAAGCAACACGTGTATGTGCCTATTTAAAGAAAAGTTTACACCTCACAAACAAAAAGAATACTTTTTGTTTTCTTCCAAACATGAAACTAAAAGCTCATAAAAAAAGCTCTAGATATATTACCGTTTGAGACAACTGTTATCGTGGCAGACGAATGATATTCGTATTTTTTTGAATTCTCTTGTTGTTATACCTACGTTTTATTTAAAAAAAAATCTCACCAGATGTCACTCATTTTCTTATATTAAGTTAGCTAATAAGCTTTTTTATTTATTCTTACTAAGTAATCTCTTAAGTAAGATAAAAACTTTACACCAATACATCTAAAAGCATGTACCTTTCATGCTCCGTTTATTTTTTTACTATGTACGCTACGAAAGGGATTTACTGGTTAAATAGGAGTTTACACCATACAACTCTATTAAACGACAATTTTTTCGAAATGATAAACTGTGTGTCAATATACAATTGTACGATTTGCCTCTAGGTCGTATAATCTCATTATAATTTATAATTGAATAACTTCCGAAATCGGCCAAATAATCGATCGAAACGCATTATATAACCTCTAATTTCACATATTCTCTAACGCAGATGTCGTTTAATGCATTATAGGGATATAAATAGCGGGAGATGGCGCTTCGCAAAGTGAACTCGCTATTCAAATAGAAATAAATGGAGCATCTTTCAATTCCAGACGAAATTTCTGGGATTCTAAGCTGTACAAGGTAAGCACTAAATGCCGCCTGTTCAGTGCATGCGCTCTATCATTGGTGCTGTATGGTTGCAAAACAAGGTACCCAAGAAAGACTCAAAGCAACTAAGCTTTGGGAACAGATGCCTGCGGTGGATTCTGGAGATATGGCGGTATGACTTCGTTCGTAATGAGACAGTAAAAGAACAGACCATTCAGCCACTAATTAATGATACGCTGGACCTGACGGCCATATATTGCGGATGCCTCATGAAAGTCTTAACCTGATGTGCATAGTTGTGCAATACTAATATACGACAGAGATTGCAAAACAGAGCAAATCTGGGAGAAGAATAATGACAACACTGTATCGTAGGGTTTTTATGAGAAATACATGAAGTATAAAGACCTAACAATCAGTAAATTTGGCGAACCACAATAAAATATACTGGTTATTCATTAGACATCAAAGAGCAGTAAGAGTTAAACAGTTGATCAAAACGTATTATTATAACCTTAAAATTTACAGCTAATGCAAGATATGTATACATGTTAATACAAAACATTACAAACAATGAACATTATTGTTTTTTTTTTTTATTAATTGACAGTTATTGCAAAACGCAAACAGATTAAATGTGTAAGTGGTTAAATTTCATAAATATCACAAATTATTAAAGATTACTACGATATTTATTATTATGGTGGTGTAAGGATAAAATGAAAATGCATAACGTTACATGAGGCTGAATAATACAATCTGTTATATTGACTGCTCATGCCGGTGTCGCGAGAAAGATAATTTCTAGTTAGCAACACTTGCCGACATGGGAAAACATTGTCTCAACACATTATGCGTGAATTATTAAGATCGGGTTAGCTCTTCACTAATTGCCAAGTCAGGTGTTTATTGACGTCGCAAACCGTATTATACTTTCTGCACCGCCTACAGTGTTGATATAACCACTAATAATTTAATGATTTTAGTAATATTACCAGTAATTAATTCGCATATTTACTTTTATTTCCTAAGCTATAATAATTGCTTGACAATTTATTTCATCTTCCTTGCAACATTCAGATGAGAATGCTAACCAGATTCCGCGGGAATTTTTAACAATATTTACGTACCGTGATGACTTACTAAGTATAGAAGCTTTTGAACCCTCCAATCTGATCAAGGCCACACCTATGCAGCGCACAAGGGCGCCTAAATATGATGAACGTCTTTTGATAATAAATTCTTCATTCTTTTTCGTGCGATGATATTTGCATAATTAAACAGGTGACTTCGTTCGAAATGAGAAGATAAAAGAACGAACCATGCAGCCATTTATCACTGACAAAAGAAGCTGCGACGTTGGACCTGGCTCGGCCACATATTGCGGATGCCTCAAGAGAATCTGAACCTAACCTGCCATTTTTTTAAGCCGAAAGGCCGCTAAATTCTATCTATAGAATGTATTCGGCAGAGTTAAAAGATGCAGGTATGACCAGGGAGGACACAAGAATACTGGCGGGCGACAGGGATTCTTGGAGGTGGCACATGGTATCCATATTTAAAATAAGAGTATAAAGTAAAAATGTGACAATTTTATATGAAATGAAACAGATGATTCAAAAACTGTTTGCACAATGGCGCCTCCTACCCATGGCGAAGTACTAGATATTAGTATCACAATTTTATTGATTTGATTTAAAATGCGGTATTGTATGACGAGCATGATGATCTCTTCACATAAACCCTCTACCAAAACAAGAATCCTTTTTAACTTCAGCATACTTGAATACGTACCGAGCATCGCCTTAGACCTTAACGTAGTCTCTTGGGTAATTAGTATCATCTCCCGGGACGTTCCCTTCGAATAAAGTAGATCTATCCCCGATTTCAGAGCTCCGGGACGTCCTGATTAAGAACATGTATGAGGATGGGGCGGGTGGATGATGAGCAGCATATTTAATATTTCAGTTTTCTTTCATATTGTTAATTAACAATTATGTCCCTGTGAAATATCTAATGATCTATAAAAAATATTTATGAAAATATACCAACGTTTGATATAAATATTTGTATTTCGTTTCATAGTATTCAACTATATAATATTGTATTTTGTTAGTAAATCCTTTATCAGTTTGACCATCAGTCTCAATATTGACGACCGGTTCAGGTTTGATATTAAATACGTCGAATGAAAAAAATTAAATACAAAAGTACTAATACAATTATTATAAGTATCTCCCCAGTAGTATGGAGCTTAGCATGCGCTACTCGCAATCCGGAGAATGCTGGTTCGATTCTCACGTCTTTAAGATTTTTAAAATCTGAAAATGCAGGATTGGATGCCCATTAAGTTCAGAAATTTTCTCACAACCAATTCTCGTGAAAAATAATCAAATGTCTTCACATTGCAAAGATACATATATGGGAATATTTGCACTGTGTAGATGATCCATATGCTGCATTTTCGGAGCGAACATGCTAAAATATACTAATAACAGTGGACGACCCTTGATTGTTTAACCTTGACCAACTTGTCAGATTGATTTCCAAAATTTAATAAAAACGACTCCTCCCACATAGTATAAATACTAGCGAAACGGATATCTGCACACTGTGGTAAAAAATATGACTATTGAATAACTTTTTTATTTCCAAAATTGATAAGTGGCAAAATAAAAATCATGTAAAATGAACTTTTCAACTTAATTGTTAGTTTGATAAATCTAAATTTAATAAATATTTGACTATATTTAAACCTGATTAAACATTTTTCGTCGAAAATAACTTTGGGAAACAACTTCTAATATCTAATAAATTAAATTTGATACAAGGAATTAGCAAACTACTGCACATTATATAAACTTCGACGAGAAATATTCGTTATTTAGCGACAAGTTGTTTTCACTCGAGTCAAGTTTTCAGCTTGACAGCAAGCTGTCGCTGTCTACTCAAATAATACGAAATTGGGGTATTAAAAATTAGGCCGGCTATTAATTTTCGATGAAGTCCGGCAAAAGTATTTAAACAAGAGTAAATATTTATTAATTACTCATCGGGTTATGAAAACCCTGCAATAAAATAATTAAAGATCCCTTAAGTAATGAAATGAATAGTAAAATCATTTAGTATTTCTCGACACTTTTTGAACATATATGAGAGAACTGAATTAAAAGCTTTATGAAATACTTCAATAAGTTTTTTTTTTAATAATATATACTCGTAAAACTGTCATTTATAATTTTATGTAATTCTGTAGTATCAAAAAATATTTATATCACATGTATGTAAAGAAAAAATTACTAATTTATATTAGATCAATTCAAAAACGTCGACGAGTACGGATACATTTTTTAAATATAATAAATGGTATTGCTATTGGTTTATGGTCTCATTGTGTCAATCTAAGCTTTAATTTTGAATATATTTTATATTTTTTTAGTATTTCTTATTTAAATACATCAGCTATGAGCGTGGAGCATATAGATTTTCATAATATACTTATTTTTAAAAAAATCAAGAAGATTGGTTGTCAGCAAATCATTCAACCCGCTGAAGACCCAATTAAGCATTTTTGTAAAACAAAAATAGCATAGAGCTACGGGCTATGAATGCAAACATGTTTATTTTACTAATTGGACTACTGAGATGACAAAACTTCTATTATAATATATGTATCTGTCGAAACACTAAAACATTTATAAAAAACAATATAAGCGTACTCAATATAATTTCAAAAGCTTTGATTTCCAAATATTCTTTACGAAGCATTCACTATATATATTATTGATGCTATCATATAAATAAAATGCCTTCATGGACGATACGTTTATATACTTTTTTTAACACGTCGGCTCCGAAAATAGAATGTATGAATCTCAGCAATGTAAAGACATGTCATTAAAAATTGTTTTTTTTTACGATAATTTGTTGTCAGATAAGTGCTCACCCTAATGAGCATTCAGTTCCGCATTTTTTTTCTAATCCAGCAGATGTGGAAATCGAGCTCGCATTCCCCGGATACGAGTCGCAAACGCTAACCTCTACGCTATCGAGGAGACAATATATAATATGAGCAGAGTAATTTATCTAATATTTGAATTCAAAAATGTCTTGACTATCATGTGACAGCTGAAATAACCGTCGATAAAATGAATTCGTGTATTTAAAAAACAATAACATATTATAAAAAAGTTGTTTATATGCATAAAAGAGTAAACAAATTTAAATTAGACGGTTTAATTACTTCGGGGTCATGGGCTCATTGACCGTCATGGTCCGCAAAATAACACAATTGACAATAGTTCTAATTTCTAAACTACGCTCTGTGGAAAACGCAGGCAATTAAAAATACCTACAATTGCCACGCATATTAAGAACCGTAGTAAACGATCTCGCATGGAGTAAAATTCTTGGGTTAAATTATAATTGCGGTGAAAGACGAAGGTATTCGAAGACAGTAGCTGAGTATTGAGCGGCGGTGGAGACATAGATGCATTACTAGATCGATCAAGATAAGAAAAACACTCGTTAGTACGACGTCGCATACCATGAAAATACTCTCAGTATTCTCCATTTCTCATCTCGTGTCTCGGCGAACCTTGGTAGGTCTTAAAATAACGCACTGAATATTTGTGATGCATCTGCACACTCGCGTGCATATAACTCATATACCTACATTAATAAATAACGAAGAAAGATAATAAACTATAAATTAAGATACATTTTAATTCGTTGTATAACAGCAGATAAAAAAATACTGTCCACGTATATAAATAGTAAAACCTTTAAAAAAACGTGTAGATATTTTTATCTTGCTCTACATATGTATTCCTCTTTCTTTCCAACGGTGTATTATAATTTATTGTACCAGGGGTGATACGACCGCGCCTAAATAAACGCGATTTATTTTCATATTTTAAAAATCATTACGCTTCTGCAGGATTATAACCCGTGACCATAGATACTGAAACGCGGGAGCTTAAGTAAATGAAAACTATGTGATGAATATATATACAACTAATTACAGACAAGCACCGTCGTAAATGAAAGACATTATTATATATGTACCAACCAGGAATACGTAGATAAGCTCCACGAGTGGCAGTTTTTCAGGAAGCATTTTTGAACTTGGTCAGTGTCTACTATTTTTTTTTTAATTATTAATACAATAGCAAAGTTTTTCTTAAATAATTTCGTTATTAATTTAATTTAGGGGTGATATTATTAAACTAATCTCCAAGATCTTAAAAATACACATTTTAATAACAATAACCATACTATTTGGCATATTTGTTCATTCTAAGCTAGCAAGAATTTTCTACTGATTCCCTATTCGTACAGAAATTGGTGAAGTGTGTGGCAAACTGACGATTTACACACCAATCATATAATTTACTTTCTACGTTAAATCGGTTTAAAAATAACTGTAGAGACATCGTAACTCATAGTATTTTCGTAAAGATAATAATATATTTCTTAGCACGCGAAAAAAGCGGAAAATATATTTTTTTATATTCTTAATACGTGAGCTTGTTAATCGTTATTTTCCTCTCTGCAAAAATAATAGAGTAGATGCTTAAGCACAACACTTAAAACTTAAAACCACAGATGCTTCCTGAATAAAACAAAAGGAGGGTTGTCATCCGTATATAGTATAATACGAGCAAGTATACGTCCACGATTTTTAGCAATTAGGAAGATTTTCCTGGAATAAAAAAGTACGGTTTAAGCCATGAAAATACGTATTGTGATAAAAATACGGAATTCTATTCATTTATCTATTCACCACGCTAAGAATATCATTACGGACAAAAATTTAAAATATTTACGTCATGGTATAAAAATGTTACTTTGAAAGAAATTGTGTAGGAAATAAAATCACAATATACGTGTTTTATTTATATATTATACATACATGGCTCATTTCAGTATATTTGAAAACTTTACATTACAGCACAAAGTTTTTATGAATCTTCTTCTTCTTTTGTATCCATTACTTAAATGTAGCATATAGGCACCACATGCAACCACCAAAGGCCCTGTCACTCGCGAGTATTTACGTCTTCTCAAGCCATACCTGCAAACTGTAACTCCGCCGTATACATTCAATAGATAGTATTTTGCGACGTTCAGCTTGAGGAATAGGTAAGTCCGTTTAAGACTCTCATGAGGCATCCGTAATATGTGGCCGAGCTAATTCTAGCATTTCAGCTTCAATTTGTCAGTAATTAGATTATCAACAGTATTTTTTATATACCAGCATCAGGCCAGGCTTGATCACATACAAAATATTGCTTTACATGATAATATTAAAACTTAAGTTAAAACATACTAAGCAGACAATTTCATTTTGATACAAACTATGTTTTTGGGAGCAATCAATACCTTTAAACGTAGCCATTGCTTTCTGTATTAGCATGACTACTGGAATATTAGCTCTACAGTTTTGATTTTAAAAATTTGCCAGCTGTGCCGGTAAAAACTGGGAAAATTTCACGTTGAGACGAGAAAAGCTAACAAAAATAAAGAACGAAGTTTTTTTACCATGTCCGCTCCGAAATTGGATCATCTATAATATATCTACACATAATGAGTGAAGACAGCCTTGACTGACGGTTGATTAAGTAAACTAGTTTTTTTCTAAATAACAAATGAAAGATAATTGTCTAACTATTTTGTCACTTAATTGACGATTCTTTTTTTTTATTCTCTTTTACATAAAAACCTCGTTTATGGGTGCATTTCCATGTTTCCACGAATGTCCATCATAAGATGCTGAGAATAATAACAGCTATCAATTGAAGTAGTTGCACAAAAACGCAGTAACCCACAATAGGACTGATGACAAAATTTTATGATTTCAACGTTTTATTTTTTTGAAGAATTTAATATATATTTTGTTTTATACATTAAAAATAACATAAAAAATATTTGATATTTAGGCTTAATAAACCAAAATATAATACATGTACAAATCATATGAATTTTACAAAGTATGTGAACAGAACAAAAATGTGCGCGACACATGGTACAAAATCGCCCCAACAAACAACCTCTCCCAATCGCTTGTGACAAGAGTAAAATATAATATAATACAAGTGTGACATTTATTTCTAAGCTTGTTTCCAAAAGAAACAAAATATTTCAAATACAGCAAAGTTTTATATGTAGGCACTGCGATTTCTTTCTAAATTAGTTTTGTTTATAAACGACATGTTGGATTGTAGCTAAAATCAAACGGAATACTTTGAAGACGATTTTTACATTTTTGCAGAATAATTTTGACAACCCTAAAATAATAGAAAAGATGATCAAATACAAAATTGTGAGTTAGTACGATTTTGCGTGACTAAATCCAGTTTTGAAATATCACGGTGTAATTACTGTCAACCTAACTATTTAGATTTAAGATAAAGAAAATCACACTTTATTACTTGACCAAATTCGGCATAAAACTCTCTTCGGTCTACACTAGAACTTCTCAAACTAAAGCCCGCAATATCATTTAGGGAAATGCGAAATCATGATTATTTGGGTGGCAAATTTCTATCCCTCAATTTCTACAACACTGGCAACATTTCTTGTTTTCGCGTACACTTCGCTCGATGGGTCCAGCTGTTACTAAGGGGAAATTGCATTACTTTTAAAAAGTCCCCGGCTTCATATGGCAAGCATGATGATCTCTTAGATAATCGCTTGACAACATAAGTATCTTCGAATATATGTATTACACTTGACTGCAATATCTGAGTGGTACAGTATAGTCTTGGGCCATTTGTATTGACTAATAAGAGTGCCCACCATCCACCCGCCCCGTCCTCACACCTGGTCTTAAT
>JAGVSQ010014533.1:0-10569 GCA_022683975.1 Rhyacophila evoluta
CAATGTGAAGACGTCTCGACAGATTATTTTTCACGAGAATTGTTTGTCAGACAATAACTCAACCCAATAGGCATCCAGTCCTGCATTTTTAGATTTTTTTATCTTTATTAGAGGAGTATATGGATCGCTAGGCATGCATGCTACCAACTACGCTACCGGGGAAACAAATAAATGTATTGTTATTTTATGACTTCGTTTTGAAAGATTTATAATATCCAGAATATTATAGGTATTGGAGTTTCTTTATTTGCAGATCAACATTGCAGTCATTAAGTAGTGAGGAGATTCTTTAACTTCGATTTATAGAAATTACGAAGAAGACAAGCAGAGACTTTTTAGAAACTGATTTGCCGGGAATTCTGCAGACAATTCAGTTTTGAAAACTAAACATTCTAACATAGTTTAAATAATAAAATCAATATTAAAAATATGAGGGTGTAAGTATCATGCATTTTGCCAAGAGATTAGCGTGCACGCCTTGCGTCCGGTGAATGCGGGTTCGATTTCCATATTTGCCTGGATGTCCATCGGGTTTAACAGTTATTGTTCGACAACCAATTGTCGTGAAAAATAATCTATCAGATATAAATTTACATTTCGGAGATCCGTACTTTCCACTTCGGAGTAGCTATTTTCACACTGTGTATTTCACTTTCAGAGCAGGCATGGTAAAAAAAATGAATCCAATTCGCTCCTTATTCTGAGAATAGCTACATGCTCAGAACCGATTCGTTTCAAGAACAAGTTCACAGAAGAAGTGAAAAAGAAGTTTTTAGTGAAATAAAAAAAGATAACATTCATATCACCCTAAAAAAGTTGATTCCGGAGAGAAAACATCTCGTTCATATAATAATGATTATTAATAAGTTTTTTATTGTTGGCGTGTGGAAAAAAATCCCACATCCCTTCGAGGGCCGGAAAGATGAGCTACCCTATGCATCGCAGTGCCTTTGTTGCTGGGAAAATTAGATGAGCATCCGGTTAGTAAGTTTTTATGCTTATGTTAAATCATAGAGGATTCACTTATTCGACAAGTCCTTTATAACAAAGTTAAAAATAACGACATCCTCTTACGTAATTAGTTGCCTGTATCTCGGATATAATGTATGGTTATATCCACAGCTATTTGTTATCTCAGTTTGGTTATTATATTTGACGGCTTTTAATGCAGAATGGGATAAAAAAAAATTATCGTTCATTATTTCCGTTGATTTTAATAAAACTGATATGGATGAAAATTTATTATTTGAGCCATTATAATATTAACTTGGCTTATTTATTTAATAAAGCAGTTAAATTTCAGTGAATATATGGTGTACTATAAGATAAATCACTATTTTTTCTAAACAATACCACATTTGAATCTTCGCCCTGTAAAGATTTGTCTTAATGAACCGTTTGTCATGAATCGAGTATAAATTGTTTATATAGATGTATCAAAATGCAGATAGGTTTGTATATCGAAGTTTCAACCCGTAAGTTAAATACATAAAGCCTTAAAAATATAGTAGTAATCACCTCAAAATAGACATTTAAAACTTTTTCTATTATAAGGATAAATTACCAATAAAAATGACATACTTTTTTATAAATATTTATCTGGTTCTTAAATAAATAATGTGATTAGAGGAGAGACAGACGGAGCACTATTATGGATATAGTCAAATCGATTGACAGGCTCTCGATTTCACTCAAGTAACAATGTTTAAATTGGAAGACTTATTTTCATAAGAAATTTTAAGGTGGGAAATGTTTTTTTTTCAACATTATAATATGCTTTGTCAAGCAATGTGTCTACATAGATCAGGATGAACTTTTTAAGGTTCTAACAAATCGTTATAAGAATAGAATTAAATGCATTGGGTAAGACGATTTATTCTCGTACTTTCAGATGGAGTAAACGATAATAAGCTTCGGGGCAGTTTGTAGCGGCAGGTGTGCGAAAGACTGGTGCGCGTGCCGGTCGCGGTCCGCCGCCTGCGATGATGGGGCGCGATAACACGCATAGCGACCCCTGCCCGGCCTTAATAAACACACTACCCCTTATTTCAAAAGTTTTACGGTTAATGAGTTGTAAATGAGATTCCTAACAATGGGACGCTCCAAATTTGTGAATCTTGAATATCAGAGACAACGTTCATATTAGTCGTAAGACTGCTTGAAGATTTGAATTGCGTCCTTTGTTTTAATTTTATGAAAATCTTATAAACGTGTGTTGTGTGTGTGAATTCAGATTGTGTCGTAATACATATTGAATGATTAATATATGGTGAGCTTTTTCGCGATGCAAATGAAAAGATTTTGCTAAGTTGCTTTAATAATTATTATTCTGAAAATAAGTAAACACAATCTTGTTTATAGTTAACGGCGTCTTACGGCGAGCTTAACAATAAGTCATTAGAATGAAAATTATGCAAATGATAATAAACATCAATAGAGCGATCGCTTGAAGTTGATTGATTGAATAAATTATAATAGTATTTTGAAGGATCTAGTAAGGATTTCATAGGTACGCATTAAAAATAATATTATTTGTGGTATTATTCTTTTTGCTATTAGTAATAACTATTAGATTCACTTCTATGAAATAACTTTACAGGCTGTGATTAATCAATAAATAAAATAAATCAGTAATTAAATATCAGCTACTAAATGGATATTACTGATGGAAAATGAACTTTATAATGGTTTGTAAACATTTGTATTGTATTTTATTTGTTGTTCCATGTAATATTTAGGCTAAAAACAAGTAGAATTTTAATTCTGTAAATACAATGATTTATTTTGAATACAATTTATACTTTTCGATACATATTTTTTTATTTCTAAGCAGTAGAAAAAATAACGGTGTTAAACAGTGAAAGGTTGATATTAAAAGGATTTGTTGCTAATAAAAACATCATCTATCTTGTTTAAGTTTTGTGAAAAGAAATAATAATAAAAAGTCGCCTGCGGATTTTGATCAATAAAATGTTATCATTGAATGCGATTTAATTTGTTAATTTAGCCAAAATGTGGAAAATCGAGTCGATTGTGTGAATGAATGGCTAACTCTTTTGTAAGGAGAAGTTTTATACAATATGAATCAATTCCTAGCGGCGCATTCTGAGAGTTATCGGAATTATTATAAGAATAACATAAACCTTCCTATATGTCATATGAAATATGAAACTGCGTAAGATTATTCGAAAAACACATTTTCAATTTAATTCAAAAGATGTTAAATTTTTTTGTTTTCATCACACTTCCATGCCGTATAAAATTGGAATTTACTACACAATGACCGATTAGTATATCATGTACGTATAAAAAATGATTAATACAACGTTTTGCAGGTGAGTCTTTGATATTTTTTGACTCTAACATAGATTGAAAAATTCCAAAACTCAGTTATGTATACTCGTATTTTAGACGCTGACACTTGGTATTGTGTATTTAAATCCAGAAAAAATAGGTTAAAAATATATTGGGAAATATAATTTAAATTATTGATGTATTTCTGCATTACACTGTCAAACAATTATTCACTGATTTTTAAATTTAAAAATTCTAAATTCTATGTTCATTAAACTTTTAAATGTGAAAAATAGAGAGAGATTGAAAAAAAAATAACCAACGAAAAGAAATATTTTTTATGATTCAGGCAGAAGTATTGAATTTTACTCGCAAAACTTCTGACGAGACCCTAAACATCTTCAAAATATAACGCACCCTTGCCGTCATGTGAGGTCTATAGAAACTTTTATATGATTTTGATTTCTTTCTAGTCCATAAAATGATCGTTTAATTAATTATAATTGTTGAACTCTTTTCATTTTGGAGAAGATTGGGTTTTTGAATTCTTTTGTAAATCGCTTTTGATGCTTTTTTTGCCAATTTAGTTTTGAATTATTTTATGAATCACAGGAAACTATTTAAAATATATTGGAATATTCAACTTTATATTTTATTTCATGAATTCATGGCTTTTTTGCGGGTTTCATTGTTTCAAAATAAGGCTAGATTTCAAGCATAAGAAAATATAACAAGTATCGAAACGTTTCTTATATCAATCTGTATCAAGCTGGTTGATGATCCCGTGACATTGGTTTTACTTTGCATTTGTTATGTAAAACACTTGTATGGAGCTTAGCTATTTCAATTAAAAAATAGTAAACCACTCAATATTCTCACATTAGTGATCCAGTTAGTAAAATTCACACGGAATCGATGTTTTTTATTCGGACAAAAATGTCTGTCATTGTGGAATGAGCACAAATAATGTTGTGTCAAAAAATCTCTATCCCAGCCTTTCTATAATACATTGTAAGGCTATACACTAAACGACTAAACATTCAATACTGTCGGTACCAAAAATTTAAAAGAATATTTAATATTTATCCTTGCATTTAGAATTTTGATATTGTTGGTTTATAATACATACTCATACTGGTTGTTTTGGAATTGTTTTTATTATTTATTATCCATGGATATATCGTAAGACGAAAATGAATAGTAATAATAAATTCGTGAATGGAAACAACGAATACAGTAAAATATTGGACTGCGGTAATTTAATTTGCAATTATTTTGCAAAGCAAGCAAAAAAAAAAATGATAAATAAGCCAAATCTTTCGATACAAATAACGAAATTTTTGGTCAAAAGATCCAGTTAAATTTTAAATTAAATAAAAATTAAATTAAATAGTTTTTATTTACTGAATAAAGGAGGTTTTCGGTCGCTAAAACAGCAATGACTCTTTTAAGCAATGAAAGATGTTCTACACAATAACGTTTCTTCTCCTCTACTATTTTCCATCCTTTTTTAAAAATATGATAGTTCCAAAAGTGAATCAACCATATGAATCTCCGTAGTGTAAAGATATGTTTCGACATATTATTTTTTACAAGGGTTGTTTATCAGACGAATGCTTAATCGAATGGGTAACCAGTTCTGTATTCACAGTTTACCGCATTTTTTTTGGGTAAAATCCGCTTTAAAATACGAGTGTTTTCGTTAGCGAACATGTTTCCAAATCAAAATATACTCACAATGAAAGGTTCTACTCTATACAACATTTATTATTATATAGCCTGAGAATTGAGTTATTACCACATTATTATTAGCAATTTTTATCTTATAATACGAAACTAATAAAGTAAAAATAATTATACACATCTGCAAGTTATATATAAACATGTTACACTTATTATATTCATTAAATACTTAAGCCGAAAAAAATCGGTCAGTTTTTGTGTAAAATTCCTTTAAAAATCCCATATTGTATGACTATTCATTACCGTTTCCGATCAAAGTCAATCGCAGGATGGATGAATCTCAAGTCGGTTACGAGATACAAAACAAATTAATTATTGCTCTGTTGTGAAGGGTCGCCTTTTCAATTCACAAATCAGTTTGTGTTCACCCAACTTAAACCGAATTTAATGGACGATCTTAATACTGAATATAACGGTGTTCGTCCTTTTCAAAAGACGTTCAAAAGTAGTCCCTTATTGTACACGATTATAATGATTGTGATCAGAATAATTGGATAATTCAATAAAAACTTAAAGAATTTTTGGCATATATAAATAATGTATAAGTACACATAATGATTTAAATTAAAGTTGTGCAAACAATCAATATTCGTGTACCATCTTTTAAACCTGTTTTCCCATAGAAATTTTTACGATAATAGATATTTATAGGAAGGAGTACTTTGATATAATTTTATTAACAGCTTCATTGCGTTACATGTATAGTTGAAAATATTTGTCAATGCCGAGAAACAGACCGTGCATAACTCTTTTCGGAGGGAATATTATGAAAAGATGTTATATTTCATATAAATATAGTTGTCTTTCGTTTTCACAAGCTTAACCATGTGGTGAATCGATTGTGTTGACAACATCATTTAATAAAATAATTGTTCTATCACTTTAAGCCGAACTACTCAAAAACTTTTAATATTGCATGCATTTGTTTGCATGGTATATTCAATAATCCACTAGAACATTTAAAAAAAATCTTATTTCATGAGGCGTCTATATTTTATAAAGCTTTTATTAATGTTCTTTTCTTTAATATTTCCACTATCCAAGATGTTATTTAATATTGATGCCGTAAATAAAGAAACAAATTTATTTACACATAATATTGGTTGACAATCGTAAATATTCTTATGGCCAAGATATCTAACTGGTAATTTGCATTCACGAAAAATGCTATAGTTAACCATCAATATTTATATATTATCGGATTTATGAAATAAAGAGTGTCTGATGGGGATGAGATCTAATATGCGTGAAGGGGATATTGAATATTGAATGAAAAACAAATACGTGTGCTATTGAATTACCTACCAATGGATCATTAGTTCCGAACATTGGCCATTGTGTTATAACAACACACGTTATAAATTATAATACTTGCACATGTATTGGCGTGATATAACTGTGTTCTTACTCGTAAGGTATAAATTAGCGAGGGCTAGTTCTACGTACTACAAAAAAAAAATCGAATCTATAAAACTTATTTTGATGTTTACTTTGATAGATATTATGAAAATACCATAAACTTAAATATCAATATTATGAAATTAAATATACTTAATATGTATTATTAAAAGTTATGTCACTTTTCGGCATTCTCTTTTTGGAGATTTGATAAGGCTTTAAATAGAAAATAAACATTTATTAGTTAAATTGTTACTGTTATATATAGTATAGTAACAACATTGACTGTAAAAATGATTTCGAACATTACGCAGTGGCGTAGCTATCGAAGAGCAGTTGGAGCAGTCTTTTCCAGGCGCATGAAGCAAGTAGGGCGCAATATAATGTAACGTAAACTTAGTAGGAGAGCTAAAAGAACGAGAAATCATAAATTCTGGATGAAAATAAAAAAATAAAGAAGTGTGAGATCTAAAAAACGATAAACTATAGAGAGCGCAACGATTTTGATTGCTCCAGAAGGCTTGATTTGTAGCTATGCCACTGACATTATATTAAATGATGTATAACTTGTTTTCGAAAACAATATAGATTGAGTCCTCGGTAGCCGAGAAGTTAGATGCTGAAGTTGGAGGTAGTGGGTTTGAATCTCATAGCTGCAGAATTTTGAAACTACAAATATTTGAAATTAGATGTCCAGTTGCTGGATTAGTTGGTTGAACAACAATTCTGTCATTCTGGTATTTCAACAGAAAATAAAGTTATATTTATTGATTATATAAACTATCAATTTATACATGCTATTTCGGTTGGTTATAAATAAATTAATTTGAAAAAGATAATTGAACTGTGAAATTATAATTTCACGTAAATATTCAGCAGTCGTAGAAAGTTATAGAGTTCTATTAAGCAGATGCTAATTGATTTACAAAATTATCTTGATTCATAAGTTTTATGTTCACGGCGTTATAAATACTTTCTACGACCCTGGTGAGCATCAAAGCTGTTAAACGCAACGTCGTCCATAGGAATGCGTTTATTATTAGCAGCTTGCGTTTCGCGGTAGAGTGCGCACCCTCCCCTCCGCGCCACGCGCCGACGTCACTGGGCACGTGCATCACTCTCTTGACCCTCCGTTTATTTACTAAAACACCCCATTTTTATGCAAAATGAATAATTATGTTTGTTAATTTCTCGTCTGCTCGGACAAGTGTCATTTACGTGAGCTATAATATGCTTCGTTGGAAATGAAATTCGGCCAAAGTAATATACAAATGACAAATGTTTTCAAAAGAGTCATTTGTGAATATTGGCTAAGAGATTCAGTTATAAAAGAAACCACTTAAGACGAAAATTTGTGAGCAAAAGTAATCAACCTATTTTTAATGAGTGACATAAATACTACACTTTCATTAATAATCACCCAAGTAGCCTAAGTATTAGCGTGCCTGCCTCGCATCTGGGTAATGCGGGCTCGATTCCGAAATCTGTCAAATTTTCAAAAATCCAAAAATTTAGGACTGAATGCTCATTGGGTTGAGCAATTGTCTTACAAAAAATATTCGATCAAGTCATGGTCATTGCGCAGAACAATATATTTATTCCATTTTCGGAACGGATATCTTTATACTGTGTATATCCATATGTTTCACTTTCGGAGCAACCATGGTAATACATATTCTTTACTTTGTGGGGATAATCATGCCACTCACTAAATTTTAGTTTATCAAATCAATATACAATTTGAAAACTTTCTTATTACATTTTATTTTCCTGCAAGATATTTATAAATTCCATAAAACGTTGCTTAGTGATATAATTTAAATTTACAACTAGCATATATTTTATAATTATTATTAAATTACTTGAATTAATTTGTTCTGATGGTATATATTCTTATACAGTCAAACCTGTTTTATATCAATGAATGACAGCTTGAAACATATTAGGCTACATACAAAATTATTGCTGATATATATACGTGCACATCATTTGTATAGATATATACAACCTGAAAATGCCGAAAAGTCTACTCGGTATGCAAATACGGATATAATTTTAACAATTTTTACAGTTTTGATGGTAAAAAAATATTTGTTAATTAATTTGCGCAAGTCCTTATGAGAACAGCTGGTTATATAAATTTAATTTTAAATATAATATCTATAGAATAATAATACTTGATGAGCAGTATACATGTATTTCATAATTATTAGTGTATATATATATAATATGGGCAGTTACGCTACAAAACAACCCCATCAATTAAATGATCACGCAAATAATTTTTGTTCCCTCATGGTTTTGTTAATTGAGCCTTGGTGGATTAATAAGGTCTCTCATCTCATCAATGAACATAGAAATGATTCAACAAACAGATACATTGAAAGATCATGTTAATTTGGCACCCAATTGAAGAATTCATGGAGATAACAAATAAGCTACCGATCTTAACCAGGCACTTCTGCAGACAGGATAGAAGTTTTCCTTAAAATTATGTACCTAACCATTTAAGCCCTGTAGGCATTTTTACTATGATACGATTAACGTGAATTTTAATTGTCTTCTTGTAATTTACAAAATAATAAAAAATACGCGTAGAATATTAAAAGAGGATCTAACTGAGGCATACGAATCAAAGCTGGTGAACTATTTAGGTTACTTATATGATGTTTATGGAATTAAACTATATTTCACAGTTTTCCAAAATATTTTACAGCAAGTATATATAATCTATTTTCTATAAAGTATTATATAATAACGAACATTGTACGCTAACAGATTCTGTTTAAAGAGTATCTTTGTAGGGCTATATTTCTCCCCTACGTATTAAGTACAATTATATTGACATTGAAATTCAATATGATTAATTTCAATACAAAAACAATGGTCCATGCAATGTATACATTTGAGCTTTTGAACAAAGAGAAGTGTTTCAACACAGTTGATGTACAACACTTTGCTTCAAATATTATATATACGGAAATAGTTTGTCGTACATTTTCAAATTATTTCAATAAATTATTTATTTTCAGTTCAACTTATGTTTCATGCTGAGCAATTTACGTGTAATCGGTAAAATAAAGTTTTGCGTTGATGAAATTTCAAATCTGGTAACACGTAGTACATTTATGTCGATTAGACCTTGACGTCCATTACACTTCGTCTCTCTTCGATGATTAATTCTTCATCTAATGTGGTTTTTTGTAAGAATTTTGTAAAGCGTACAAACCTCGAACTCGCATTCCCCGGATTGCTAGGCGCACACGCTAGCAATTACGCTACCAGAGAGATCCCCATCTGTCAGATTTTTGAAAATCCGAAAATACAGGACTGGATGCTCATTGGGTTGAATAATTGTCTGACAAACAATTCTCGTGAAAGATAATCTGTCAAGAAATCTTTACATTACGGAGATCCGTATACTCCTCTTTTGGGGTAGATATCTTCACACGGTGTAGATCTATATAATCCACTTAGCAGCAAACATGGTATATAAAAAAAAACAAACCTCATTGTCTTTGATAGCAGTGTAAGTTGTGTACTCAAATTTAGTGAAATATGTTACTTGACAACTGATATACAAGTATAATACTCAATAGAGTACGGCATCAATTTGAAATTGCAACTAAATTTAAATTCGGAATTGAAATTTATAATGTTGGCACATGGTGAAGCCGCGTTACCCGACGGACTTTCCGTTATTCTCAATGTGTGTTTTTAGAGCACAATATTAAAATTATGACAAGTCACCTTTTTTTGTTTCTAATGAACTAAAAATAGACGTACAAGGCGCAATAAAATAAAGATATTGAACAAATCCAAAATATTATTATCCAGCTCAGAGAAAGTTGAGGCTTAATACTTTTATCGAATCATCAGTAACATAAAGAAATTATGCACCTACTTTCAATTAATAGCATCTAGTTCTTTGTTGGCTATGATTTGAATGAAACAATAGTTTTAGCTTTAAATTTTCTTATTTTTTAACCGAATGAGTATTAAAATTTTTCTCCGCAAACATCTTCATATATATATAAAAGTTGAGGGTATTGGATAAAGCAACATGTTGAAATAAAGTCTTGTTAATTAATATTTTCGACTGATGGTGCTTGATGGAAATTGATTTTAAATTCT
>JAGVSQ010014534.1:0-10568 GCA_022683975.1 Rhyacophila evoluta
GCATATGGATCTACACATTGTGAAGATATCCACCCCGAAAGAGGAGTATATATATAAATATATATTTGTTGTAATTCTTTCTTTATTCTTTTTATTTTTTAATATGTTTTTGATATTTTTGTCATAACTATATGTATATCGTATTAAACTTGTAATTTGTAATGTTACAACATGTAATAAATAAATAAAAAAACTTGCTCACTCACCTATTTTGCATCACTGTTGTTGACACTCAGCTGCTGTCGCTCTGCCGCCACGGCATCTATCGTAGCCTCGACCCAACATGGTGATATCTGTAGCTGAAAAGCAAATGGATGCAAGTCATAAAATTGACAAAATGACAGCTCGTAGTTGTGATGTGTAATGATCAGTGAGAAAAAGATGAAAGTCATATCTCAAAAGATTGAAGAAATATCGAAGTACACACATGTAGATGATTAAATCAATTTAATCAAATTATAGAGTATACAATTATAAAGATTGGAGTAAGTTCTTGCCGCTACTGCGTATATGACGTACATGGTGGGTTCAAAAATCACGAACGTGCTAACACAGCGGTCAGGATTCGCAGCTCAGTTCGATCGTAATTATAATGGCATGCGTAATCATTTTAAGTCGAGTGGCGTATAAGCGGAACGAGCAACCTTTTAAGGATGAAGTTGGAACTACTCTGCCTGACTGGGTGAGCGAACCAAATCGTTTCAAACAGCATTATATATATATTTACCAAAAATACGAAATAAAATTGCACTTACTTAATAAGAATGATGACTTTGAGAAAGTTTGTAAAATACTCAACACTATCATTATTGTAAATAAAATTACATGAGTATATTTAATATTTTCAACTATAACGCCCCGAAAGTGTAGCATAGAAATCTCAACAGTGTAAAAATGAACATTGCATATATGGAATATATGGATTTTCGCATTTTTAAAGATTTATTTTTGACATTTTTTTCACAAAGACAAGAACAAATCCAACATCTGCAATAATAAAAAAACGAAAAATGAAGGACCTGCGTGGCCTATTGAACTTGAGTTGGTATCAATACCCTACTTTTTGGAGTGGACACGGTAAAATTTATAGATACAATTAATCCTTAAATTCTTTTATGTTTGTAATTTTAACTTCTATTAAATATATCGTAAAATATCTTGTCATTAATTACAAATGCGATATTTGACAAGCATCGAGATTACATTTAATTTCAACTATTGTTTTATATTAAGAGCTTATGAAGCCAGTGCAGTTAGCTTTTCAGTATAACAGAGCCAAAAGTTAAGAAGCGCATACATCCTCTTTAGCGAAAGCTTTTAATTTTTAATGAGAGACTCTCTCAATAATATCAAAATGGCTGACCGTAATATTGAAAAAGGTTGATGCAGTTTATGTATGGTACAACTCAAACTATATGTAACTATTTTATTATACTGGTTTTAATTGACAGTTGAATTTTGCAGAGAGCAAGTGGTCCTCTTTTCAACAAGACTTGATATTAACAGGGCTTAATTAAAATATTAATCACGCACATTCTTGTGTACTCCAACCAAAGCCTTGGGAAGCTGCTCCTGGGATACGGATGGTAATATTAAGAGCGCGTCGCATTCAATACACCACAGTATATGACTGTTTAATAGATGTGGATACGTGGCGGGTGATGGAGAATAAGCCAAGTCGCTTCTGACAAAGCAATCCTTCGTATACTACACGACACTAATTTTATAGAAGATAAAAAAACTCTGTTATAATTATTATTACATCATTTTTTTACGGGTGTAATGTTAGAGTAAAAGAAGAGTTACATACGAGACATTACTGTATCATCAGCGACTTGCTTTCCCATATATCCATTACCATATATTCTTGATTCTTTCGTATTATCGTTAGACATTTAGGAACAAAATAAAAAACAACAAAGTAAGTCAAGTTCTTACCCATCACTAGATGTTCGGATAGCCTTATCTAATCCAACCAAATCTAGAATAACCTAGCCTAACATAACTTTTTTGATACGATGGGTGTTATACGTGACAATCGTTAGATAAATAATTTCAACAAACATGAAGTTCCCAAGCAAATATCTGTCCACCTATCAATAACAATAGGTTTTGATATACTTAATGATGGTGATATACTATGAAATTATACCACCCCAATACTTCTTCAATTAACATAACTTAATCAAATGCGTTAGTGTCTAGAAATGTGACAAGTGACAACTGAGTAGAATTCAGTCAATAATAAATAACATGGTGATATTCTAGCCTGTGCGTTTAACGTATGTTGGAAACGAAGGATCATTATTTCTTCAGACATGAGAATTTATGTTTTACTTTGTATTTTATGATTTTAGAGACGCAGATATGTTGATACGTACGTTTTTGACAGGCAGCAATCATACAATCATTATATTATAGTACCCACAGGCCGTTATCGAAGATTTAAAATCCTTTTCAGCAAAACCGGTACAAGATTTCATTCTATATAAACACAACATGTCAGCAATAATTTTCGAAATCATCACTCAACAATTATAACAAACACCTTGTACGTAAAATCGGTAGATTATCTGATTGATTTTTAAAAAATGTAATGTTAATTTTGTGGTAAAGTATTTAATATAATAACATTATAATTGATCACGTATTACGATCAATAACTTTCTGCCAGCAAATTATTACAGCCTTTAGCGATCATTAAATCATGTTCGCACATTTTGACAGCTAGCTTTGTGTTTTTTTTTATTTTGTATTTGTATTTTATTATTAATTTCATGTATATATCACCGTAATGACTGGCTTAGAAAATTTATTGACTCTTGGTTGGCTTCTTCTTGGATTGCCTCATCAACGTTCAATCTGGAGTCGGTTTTTGATGCTCAATTCAAAATAAAATAGTGGTTTCTGTTGTAGAAGATATTGGAACAACCGATAACCTTAAAAGTATACCATTCTTCATCGAGCGTTCAGTAACTCACTAGAGATTGTGAAGATAGTTTAAAGAGCTCGCATCAACATAGTTTCGACTTCTCTTGACTATTTTTTTTTTGTTAATATATTCGTTTTAGCCTTTCTTAAATCTTACATTTAACTGAAAGAACACTGAATAATCAGTTCCTGAGAAGATAGATCCAGTAACTGTTTTGATTATAACATTATACATATAATCTATTATCCGTTAACGTGAATCGGCGTAAGCATTAAAGAGAATTTTGAAAGTAATCTCACACATGAACATAGCATTATTTGACTGTTTAATTTCTTTGAAACGAATTAAATTGACATTAATATGTTATTTTTATGGTAATTTTTAAAAATATAGAAACAAATAAGATGCATTACATGAGCGTTGAGTTTGTTACGAAAGATAAAAGATTACGGAGTACTGAATTGAGTCCATTATCGATAATTTTATTAGATAATAAGGCAAGAAGACTTTACGAATTACAATGAAACCAAAACCTTCAATTATACGAACCCAGAACTTCGATAAAAGTACTCATTTCTCTATCATAGTGGCATAGCTACCAGGAGTAGGTAAATCAGTTGCTCCAGGCGCACTAATTATGGGGGGCGCAAAATTAGAAGTGAATTTTTCAATTAGTGTAAGAGCTAAAAAAACGAGATTAGATGGAAGCAAAGATTTTAAAGTACCAGAGTGAAAGCTAAAAAGAAACTGGTACGCAGCGATTTTACTTGCTGCAGGGCGTTGAATATGTAGCTACGCCAATGTTCTATCCAACTATTTTATGATGATATATCAATGTAAGTATTGAAGGCAGTCAGATACTCTTTTAAAATTGTAAATTGTATTAAATAATATAATTCACTATGGTAAACGTCACATGATTACCGCAAAAGGACTAATTTTTAATACGACTAATTTGTACGCTGCTTGACAGAATGCATCTCTAGAGCACGAAAAGAAAGATTGACGTGGATTATTTTTATAAATATCTCAAGCTGCATAGAAATTGAACTACAACTGGTATTCAGAAAATGTAAATAACTTCATTCAGCCAATTAATTTTTATTTTGATAATACATGTTCATAAATGTACTACTGTCCCTAGAAACGAGCAACGCTTCCGTGTACATAGCTAATACCTTATACACTTTAACAATAATTAAAATTCCTAGTATAATTATATTCTCCATGACACTGACAGAAAAAAACGATCAATCATTCGTGTCTATGGAATCCGAAAATATTGTCATTCAAACGCATCAATCTATAAATAATAAAAAAGAAATCCCGTGTGTGGCTAACATGACCGGAAGTCATGGAATAATTATGATTTAACCTCAAAATAAACGCGCTGTCAATTATATTTGATCGTCATTAAAATAAAAATGAGATTCTTTATCATACGAGATGCGATTAATGTAAACATATTTTTCTCCAATTTGCATACATTATTGAAAGAAGTGAAACTCTATACGATCGATGAAATATATGAAAATTGTAGTCTGTCGAGAGATAACATCGGAAATCCCACACTGTATCTCACTTGACTCCGTTTACCTGTTTTGTAATATTTTAAATAAAACTTTACACACAAAAACACCAATTTTACGCAAAACTTTATATTTTTACTCATAGTGTTTTAAAGGAATTCATTTTTAATTAAAAAACCATTTGACATTTTTAAATTTACATATTGAAATCATTGTAAAATATTCAAATAATTTTGACTTGCATATCTTTGACATTGTTTAGAACATTTTTTTACAGTTATAATGGTTCTTATGTTACGCCATCTGATCATTACAGTTTTTTTTAATCTACCGTATTCAAATAAAAAATATACTCGTTTCCTGTCAAAGCCAATTTAAAATAGTTGCATTATCTCATATTAAATTTTATAAAACATAATATACTGTATTATTGTTTATGTTGTATTGTAGTTAGAATAGGAATCACGCACACTAAAAAATGCCTGCCAACTAGTTCTTGAGATGCTGCTTCTGGAATACTTCTAGCACTTCGAAGAGCGCCCGCGTTCAATATGCCACGGTATACGACCACGGTATGAAGGTGGAAACGGGGCGTAGAGATGACATCAAGTGTATTATCGTTCTTTCCATCAGTAAAATTGATTCTATAATTTGTCAGACCAAAACGTTATTAGACTTAGTTTTTATTAAGAACAATTTTCTCTAATGCGATGTTTTATATAATGCCAAGTGCGAAGGCGCGGCTGAACAGAATTTACTCCGTCTATTTATTCTTATGATATTATTGGTAGTTATTTACATTGTTTATACCCCGGTATACGTCCGAATCATGAACGTGAATACATGCATTGAGAAGGAAACTACAATCAAGAATAAATAACAATTGATTGACCGATTGAATAAGCATGAATACTTTTGAACGAAGGTTTAAGGTCTGCGGTTGCATGGACAATCAACGTCATTTAATGTGTATTTAAATGTAAGACACGGATGTCTAATGAATTGAGCACTAAGCTGACAACCAATGCTCGTGAGAATCGACCTGTCAAATAGGCCTTCAGTTCGTAGAAACCCATTTACTAACCTCTCCTTGAAGTGGAAATAGCATATAAGATAATAATACAAATCGTTATTCGAAAGCAATTAAATTTATATTTTAATAGGTCGTTAAATATTATATTTAATGTACAAATTTACATTTTTTCCTGAAATATTGGATGCTACATTTAACCGTTCAGGGCCGTGCCATTTTATTGTCCATATAGTGAACCAAGGGCGCCTAAATCTGATGGGCGCCTTTTTATAAGAAAATGAAATATATTCGCTAGTATTTTCTACGTGCAATGAAATTTATATAATTTATACAAATATACTACGAAATATAAATTACTTCAATAAAACAATTGAAAGGAGGTAGAAATTTTAAAATTTCCAAGTTATAATTCAGTGGAAATATGTAATAATTTCAACAAACTTTTTACACAATGGTGCCTCTTCCTCACGGGGTGACACTGACTGTCGTAAAGCCTTGTTTATGCTCCACAGCATTACTATGGTAACATACAATTACCCAAAAAGAATACCCACGGTGGCTGAGTGGTTGATGTGAACGCTTCTGAGCCAAAGGTTGCGGCATCGATTCCCACAGCTACTGTATAATCAAACATGTAACTATGCAGGGCTGGTTGTCTAATGGGTTGAACAATTAGCGAGCAACAGATTCTCTTTAAAATAGTATGTCAAGACTCATATCTTTACATTGCTGAAATCCATATACAGTGAATCACCGATCTATCGTTCCTGCATTAGACGTTTTCCTTTACGTACCGTTATTTTTTATGGTCCCGGCTAATCAAAAAAATCAATGTTAAATGGTCGTCATTCATATTTCGTTTTTATTTTACGATCCCTAGAAAAACGGTAAATAGCGGTTCCACTATACTCCATTTCTGGAGTGAACATCTTCGAGCCGTGAAGATCCATATGCTTCACTTTCAAAATAGACATCTTAAAAAACAATCCAATTTAACAAAATATTTTTTGTAAAAAAATATGTCAATAATAATGTGATATGGCAACACTTAAAGACTTCTAAATTTAAAACGCTTAATTTGAATTTACATCGCTATCACTTCATCGCAATTAAAATTTTTAATTGAATTCTTAAATTAAATGAGACATTTCATTTGACATTGTAGAATTTCGGATAAGTGAATAGTTATTCACAATAAAAAAAAATATACACATTTGTATGTGCAACTAAACAGTTGTTATATCTTGTGATATCTGATACGTACTCAAATTTTATTGGTAGTTTTAAAACAGTAGCTATAAAATTTAATTATTGTCGTAAATAATAATGAAAAATAAACGAAAAGCAATAATTTACTGGCAATAATATAATATTTATGTTGGCATTATGTATTCATATTATAAAAGTTCATGGATACTTAAACACTGAAAAAACTAAAGAAAAAAACAAAACAGTTATTATTTATGGTCTATCCACATAACACTAAAGACATTATATATCACCCAACACAAAGAAACGAAGTATTGATTTAATCTATCACATTCCTTATTAATTGTTTTATGAGTTATCACTCTTCTCGGATGGAGACAATAATTAATTATGTAGATGTAAAATCACAAAAAGGATATTTTTTGCCAAAAAACAAATGAAGATAAATTAAAAACTCAATCAGCAACGTTGAGCAAATCGTCGAATTCGTACAACACAATATTGTTCATGACAAATGCGCACGTTAAAAATATACACATATATATAACATATAACTCTACATAAGAAAATTGCGCATACATATATAACCGAGCACAGAAATACTATGGCATTTTAAACTGAATTCGCGTAATTATAATATACAATAGATAGATTTACATATTTTATTTTAAATAATAAACTGACAATTAGTGATATTAATAATCTTTTACTTTCATAAACTCTTGCCACAAACACAAATTATTTCAAATCAGCCACCCGCCTCAAAAACATAAGTTTACCTTGCTCTTCTTGATAACCCTCAAACAAGGAATTGATATTTTCAACGAATTCAACCTTTCAAGTAAACTCGTCATCAATATAAGCCGCAATATTTCTTGGAAAACCACGTATCCATAAGTTTAACACTGCATAATCTTAAATTTTCCATGCCGACAACTACCTTGGATTAATCCGTCTAATTTTAACTGATTTTCTTATGAAGCCCACGTGTATTATTATTTTAATTCAATATTCAATTAATTATTATTAATATTAATATTCAAGGACTTTTTCTCTATAGTCAGTTGCATGTGTTGTTTTTTAACTATTTGGTTATACATTGGATAAATCAGTCTAATTAAACTATTTTTTTCTAGGGCGTTCGCGAACATACCATAATATTTCTATGTGATCAGTAGTATGTACTCGCACTTGTCTTGTGTGCATTTGATTAGATGTGCAGTTGTGTAATGCGCAATTGTCTGGGTACCTTTCAGTCAATCAAATTTGTCTTATTGTAATTGCCTGCTTCAAAACAATTCTCGTGAAACAAAATCAGTCAAGACGTCGTCATATTACGGAGATCCATATACTCCAGCTTCGGACTGGATATCTTTACACTGTGTAGATGCATATGCTCCACTTTGGGACGGAACATGTTATAAAAAATATGTAATGTTTCTCTTAGAACCACCATCTTTCATTTGAATCTATGCAGCGCTCTCAAGAAGGATCATGGTAAGGTTTATACAAGTTTTCAAATGATATCCAAGTTACAAATTTAGATTGAACTATATCTTAGATTATAAACATAATCTCATTTCAATCGCCCGTAATATATTATTGCCAGTTGGCAGATTTGTAATAAATTGTGGCTACAGCAGCACAACATTTTTCATCTATTCAGGTAAACAAAAAATACGATAATTTGTATTCACAGTGTGTTTAAAAAAACGATAATTATAGAGGAAACACTTTTACGAAAATATTTACACAGCTTATTCAACGTATCTATGTGTACGTATATAAAAAAAATAACGTAAAAAACATACGCAGCCAAAAATATTCTTAATTACATTTCATTACATAGTTAATTTGATATTTGATTAATATGTTAATTAAGCAATGTCAAAATTATTGATTTTAAATGAAAAACATGATATGAGTATGTCCTAAATCACTGCGGTGGGTCGTTAAATTAAAACAAATAATATGTTAATTTACATTCCTATAAATCATTCTAAAATTATATAAGTAATATATCATATGTTGCTTTATACGTATTTTAGAAAATTGGATATTCACTGGTAATTGTAAGTACTTTTTTTCTGGGATTTGGACGAATTTTGTTTGTTTCTGATTGGTTACGAGCCACGTAATCTGTATGATATAAATAATAAAATGAAAAAGAATGTGACCCTCAATTTTTTAAAACAGCTTTCATTCAAAATTCGTAATGTATACTACTTAATACACGTTCTACCAAAAGGATATAAGCTGGAAATGCCGAATTAGTATCTAAATTTAGCTTTTGAATTTGAATAAAGGATGTTTTGTAAGACTTTCCACTCAATCAATTTTATTGGTTTTTCTTAAAAAACTCACTAAATTATATAAATCTTCAATTACAGCGGGTTAGCTTGTAGATGAATATTATAAAATATGAAGAAATACGTTGAACAAAATTGATAACAACGAATAATTTTGGCTAGCAAATAGCTGGTAAATTTGTCTAGTGTGAACAACGCTTTGCAAGTCCAGATCCTTACTGGCTTTTAGTGACAGGCATTGTTTCTATACTTATACAATTAATACCTCGTGAAAAATAATCTGTCAAGACGTCTTTATATTGAAAAGATCTATATACTCCACTTTCAGGGTTTATATCTTGACACTATGTCAATCCATATGCTATAATTTGGGAGCGAACACGGTATTAAAAAAAATATGTAAAAACTAATATCTAATTTACGACTTTTCGTTATTGTTTTATAGAAAAGTGGTAAAGTCCAACCGTAATTAACGTATAAATAGAGTATTCGCTAAAAAAACTTTATAAAATATTTTATAATATAAATATAATAAGTCGAAAGTTTCTAATTTCGCGAAAATATCGTCTCGTAAAGAGGTTGACGAGGTTTAGAAATTTCAGGCAGTACTCTTAAAGATTTGATTTTTATTCTTAATTTAAAGAGTATCAGTTTGATTTGTGTTTCGTTATGTCTCATACAAATCTGTTCTATACATTCTGTATTGTTATAAAGTAGTACCAAATCCGACGTTTATTAATTCTAATGTCTTAATTTAGGCATTTATGTAAATTCGCTGGTATACAAATTCTGACTAATATTCCGATACCCGCTTTTTAGATTTATAATGTTTTTCTTTGTCTGATCAATAAATCAACTTCTATATCTTATTAGTAAAATCTTTAGTGTAGGAATATCATATGAATCATCGAATATATTACGTATGCATCTAAAGAATGTGATTTTGTTTTTTTTTTATTCTTCTATGATTTTTAGTATTGCAGTGACTTGAAAAAATTCACATTTAAAAGTCTCCAGTCGATAAAACAGATTCCTGAAAACGAAAACTATAATTTAAGCTTGTCAAAGATGTCTCCTCGACAGCGTAGAGATTACCGTATGCGCTTAGCAATCCTGGGAATGTGGGTTCGATTTCTTATCTATCAGATTTTTAACAAATCCAAAAATCCAGGTCTGGATGCTCATTTGGTTGAGCAATTGTCTGACAAACAATCTCGTGAAAAATAATCTATCAAGTCGTCTTCAAATTGCGGAGATCCATAAAATCCGCTGTCGGGATCCGCTATGTAGATCTATATGCTCCCCTTTGATAGTGAACATGCTACATATATATAAAAAGGAAATAGTGAAATTTCAATAATATCATATTATATATCGACTGTGGAAAGAAAAAAGTACGTAACACTCAGTTTTTTCAAAATAACTTTTTGTGAAAAATCACGATGTATACAACTTAACACTTGGCCTGAGGGAGCCGTAATATTACGTTATTGTGTACTCTAGCGGTTATCTGTCAGACTCGGAACGTTCCGTGCCTCATATTTTAAATATTTTGA
>JAGVSQ010014535.1:0-10568 GCA_022683975.1 Rhyacophila evoluta
ATCCGCAATATGTGGCCGAGCCAGGTCCAGCGTCGCAGCTTCACTTTGTCAGTTACAAGTGGCTGCATAGTCCGTTCTCTTACCTTTTCATTTCAAATTGTTAATTTAATTTCGAAGATGTTATACACATTCTTAAAAATCTGGAATAACTTTTCAGCTTATTTTGTTCGTTTTTTGGAAAGAGAGAAGCATTGTTTACAAATCGGCATATCTAATTCGATTGATTTTATGATTTTCGTTGAATTGATAGCGGTGAAAGACTTTAGAATTTAAAACGTGTGTGCATAAAAAAATAACTCACTAATGAAAAGGTTAAAAGAGTTAATATATAATATAATACTTGAAGATGACGATAAATAATAAAGCACACTTGAAAGCTTTTTCATATATGGAATGCGTTCATATGGTGAACTGTAAAGTGTGATAAGCTTTTAAATTTGAATGTTAAAATCAGAATCAGTGAATAAAGTGAGAGGTCACGAATCGATTAACACCAACGCGATGTAAATGCCCACGTCCCTTGTCATTCTATTGCACTTCTTGTAACTTAGTACGGTCTACTTCTAGTGACTTAGCATAGTTCACCTCTGCCTGGGAGTCTCTTGTTACACAACACAATACATACACGTTATATATTAAACCTCAAGCACAAAATGAGGTGAATTGTATATTCAAAGACAGTGGCAATCCGTGAAAGCAAACTATTAAAAATAATTAATTATTCATATAAAATATCACACTACGGGTAATGGAAGTTTTTAAGAATACCCACGCTTTAAACGATTTATAACAACATTCGAAGATGTTAACAAAACTGCAGAGAATATTTTAATATAGATATTCATTTCACTGGACGTGTTAAGCTTTTAACATGTATTTCACAAAATCTTCTTGATGCATATTGATTCGGATTGGTCCAAGGTATTTTTTTTGTAAATAATCTTAAAAAACGTATGAATTTGTACGTGGTTACGAGATGCGAACCTGAAACCTCTGGTTGAAGAATAAACACTAGCGGATATCTTTTGAACCATGCTAGGCGACAGTTTGATAAAATATGAAATTCATATTTGATCACAAAATAAATGAAAACAATCAACTGTGGTATGTCACGCCACGAAATCAAAACACGAGAAAATCATATGGTATTTATTTTGTTATTAAACACACTTTTCAATACGGTCGATTTCCCGCTCCTATTAATTTTTACCCTGCTCTTATAGTGTAATTGCTGCCGTACCATATTCTTATTCGATTTAATATCTTGTCAAGTTTGTGTATCTTTTATCGACAAACTAATACATCGAAGTAATAAAGATTAAAACGTTATCTCACGTTAAACGTTCATTTCGATACATAAACTATATGTAAAAGAAAACGACAAAAGGAACACATTTGTTTGTCTGTCTGTCACACAACCTCCTATCAAACGGTAAATGGTAGCAACGTGAATATTTTATGTGTCATTTTTAAAACTGTTTACAAGTTAACTGTTTTACTTTTAACATCCATCATCATCACTTATAGACACGAAGAAGAGAAAATGTTGTGTACAGCCAAGTATTGACATAAATTTGTAATAACAGAATCATTGAAATAAATTTGAATAAGGAATGAGTTTGAATCTATTCCAGGCAAAGAAAGGTAATAAAGCTGGTATATAATATATTGTAGCGGCCGTCATATATTATACGATACGCCACTGACAAAATACACCTCCTGTCGTAATATTTTCCCTTTGAACAATCGAAATCTCGAGCGTGTGGGCAGTTTTTATTTAATAAAATGAATACAATCGAAAAAAACAATGAATTAGTAAAATCTTGTCACATTCATGTTGTAAGAAATGAAAATATCCACCCATCGCTATAAATCAGAATTATAATAACTGCATTTAATCTTCCGACGATGTGTTTATGGCCAGAAATAACTGACACTAAAATAATGTAGAAAGGACATAAAATGAATGCCATTTAATAAATCAATATGGTGTTAGTATGCCGGAGAAATTAATGAACGCTAACTAATAAGTGTGAACGATTGTCACGTAAACTGAAATTCTTATGTGATAAAATTTTGAATAGCCGTTTATGAAATACAGGACAGAACATGATGCTATCATACCGAATTCTCATAAACTATAAACAATTGAAAGAAATATTATAATATCTTGAAAGTTTTAAAAACTGTACTATTAGTCACCAAAATAACATAGCATACGAAGAAATTGGAAAGTCTGGTAGGGGATTTTGTTGTACAGTAGAACCTGGATATAACATTAATACGGGTGAGGGAGTGTCTGTTAAAACCGAAAGCCCATTACTGTCAAATCCGACTATGGCGAATACTGAAATAACGAAATTTCCAGTATAAAGAAACAAAACGGGTGGTCCCACAAGTTTAAAATTTAGAGTATAAAGAGATTTTACTGTTTATAAAGAACGGTTTTATGAAACCGTTACTATTATTAGATCCAAGAAAAGAATGAAGTTTTTTTGGAACTTTCTTTTACAGTCAACTTTTTAATATCATGGTAATGATATAAAATTTTCCAGGACAATAACTTCATCTGCTTTTTCACTTTCAGTCATGATATGATACGTTCATATACTTTTGACTACAGTAAAAAAAAATCTCTTCAATCGTTCTGCATTATTATGCGGAAATCAGGAACTTCTAACCCTAGCCCTAACTCTAAATCCAACCTAAGCCCATCAAACAATTTATTTCAACTATTTTCCGTGTTTTGATTATTACTGTATTTTGATTATTGTGGAATCTGCATAATTATATAATATATTATAAGCGACGAGATTCAAAAGTGTATTGTATATGCAATAAAATTCTTATATCGTATTAACTTCACAGGCACTAAAAATATAATATTTACCTATCACAAAAAAATCAAAACTCTTCAATCAATCAAACGATGTTTTTCAAAATCTTAGATTTCCAGAGAGAAATTTTTAGACTTACAATTAATTCTGGTTAAGACCATAAATTATGTTTCGATATTTCAAACTAGGTATGTTTTATATTCTTTCTGCGTGATTTGTATTTAACAAAAATCTAGACACACAGATTTCAAACGACCGTTCTTTGTCGTTGCCAGGAAAATCGACACAACGTTGTTTAGCAGTCAAAAGGATAATAAAGCAACAGCTGATGTGAT
Source organism: Rhyacophila evoluta (assembly GCA_022683975.1). Lineage (NCBI taxonomy): Eukaryota > Metazoa > Arthropoda > Insecta > Trichoptera > Rhyacophilidae > Rhyacophila > Rhyacophila evoluta. Next base: position 3,173 of record JAGVSQ010014535.1, read on the forward strand.
AATCAGAAATATAGGCAAACAGTTTAATATTATAATAGTCAGTAAACTATTTGGACCATTACGTGTGGCATCTACATGTATACGACGAAATCGCTGTAATCATGAACTAGATCATCGAATCAATCATTTTTTAGTATTTACGATGTCTTGAATAAATTTTATTTATGGATGAAATAAATCATTTATATAAATAGTTTAGTTAAGGAGGAGTGTCGGCACACTACAACTTCGTAGGTTAGGTATAATTCTTAGAACGATCTGTTACATTAAAAAAAATAGTTGAATAAATTATAAATATTTTAGTTTCAAGCATTGTGTATTATATGATAAATAATTGTATATGTTCCAATACTTGAAGTTCTTATGTCATGTATTAGTTATTTTGACTAGTATGAAAATGTACTTTATAACGTTCCATCTTTTAATTTAATACTAGAAAAAAAACTACGTATATATTCTACAATAAAACCAGACGTTCATGATGTCTATTGTTCATGAGAAATAATCACCTAAACTGAAAAAATTATATATTTGAATAGTAATATACCACATATAAATAGGAATTTGATTTTTTACTTAATTGCTTTTATTGTGGTTGTGGCTAATATTTTTATGATGAATTTATTGTTGGCATGGATTTATTTTTAGTTTAAGGAATATAATAATATGCCTATCTATACTCATGAGAAATTCATGTAAAATGTAAATATAAATGTGAATCGATCTCAGTAGCCGTGATTCGCAAACGCACGCGAGAATAAATATTACAAATTACTGTATTTATTATTCTCTTGTTTTCCGGGGTCAAAGACCAGCGGACATTATTCCGACGACTATAGATAGTGAAAACAGAATGAGATGCCAAAAGGAAGAAAGTTAGTCAGGAAACTGTGAACGGTAGGTTGGGTTGACAATCGCTTCAGGCGCCACTTTGACGCAATTGCGTCACACCGCAATGCTCCAATGAGAGTGCTTGCTCACACAGAATATTTAACTACTAACCCTTCAGCAGCGAATTATTTTTGAAGACACTCGTAATACTTGCTTTGATTTTCAATCTCCGCACCGAACCGTGAAGTGTGTCTTGTGAGTTACCACAAGCTTTTATCAACGTGTACTGGAGTGTGCGTAAATCCAATTTTCATAAACTATACTATTGATAGCAGACATTCTCGCTTTCTCCAAGACTGATCTAAATAAATGAACATCAATAAAATCTCATACTATGGTTGTTAACTACAAATATTAAATAAATAAACTTATCTTTCATTATTTTAATAATCAATTTGCGTTGCTTTATAATGTTATAATATCGACTGTAGAAAGGAAAGCGGACAGTTTTTTTAAAATAGATACTCACAACGTACACAATTTAATACACGTTATATTGAAAGGTATACGTGTAAAATTAGTGTCTAAATTTTGGTTTTAAGTTAAAAAAAGGATAGTCTATGAAGTTTATGACCAGGTAAATGGACTTCTATCACGTCAATATTATCGGTTTTTCTTAAATTATGCATTAAATTAATATCAAGATTGGATAAATAATGCAATGTTTTACTCTTGCTTCAAGCTTGTATCTATTTAATATTTTGACTTTGGTGCAGAATAATTAAAAAAAACTCCTTGGTGCCTCTTGTAAAATGACTTCTGTGTGGATTATGTTTCGTTTTCCTTTCTAGGGTCAATATGCAATCAAAAGGAGATTTTTTTTTCATTTTAAAGTACCAAACCAATCCATTGCAGGAAATGGGAATCGACGACCAATTGGTCAAACTTTGAGACAGCTTGAGAAGTTATTTAAAAAAAAATACATTCCAATATGATTTCATGCCCGTCTTGTAAATTTCCAGAACAGCACAACCAGGGATGGTTACTTCTATATATCATATTTTTGAAGAAAATTGTTTAAATTTCCATATATAAGCCGGAAAAACTGTTTATGTATTGAATCGTGTCATCATTTATGGAAGATTTACAAATTTAGGAGCTTACAAGAATTATTATACTTCAATAGTCCAAAAACAAAAGAGAATTTCTTCCCTTCCTTTTCACGACTTCTCGTATGAAAGAAAATATGTAGGACTTGCAGATATTTTTGATCAGGATCGATAAGAACTGAAAATGGCCACGGTCGAGAAAATCTGTTTTCCCAGTGTATTTAAAACAATCGATATCCTGACACTCTTTCGAAGTGTGGTATTTTCATGTAATACATTCATAGACCATTTTAGGTCAAATAATAGACAAGAAAGAACACTGGAGAAGGAAAGAAGATAATTTTTGTCATCTGTGGTTAATTAATAAGAAAATTGATGAGTATAGCCTTACCTACACAGTGTAGTTAAAAACTGGAAGCTCTGGAATTCACCTGAAACAAGACAAATAAAAAATGAAAGTGTGGAAAATACATCATTATTCAGTTAATAATAATCAAACAATGGTAGAATAGAAACATATAAAACATGATCGTGCGGTAGATATATCGTATTTATACGTTGAGCACACAGCGTTGTGCGGTTTTCTTGTTTGTGCATCACTTATGAGGGGTAATTTAATAGAAGAACGTATATTTTTAAGTGACCAGGAGCGTTGAGAAAGGGATTCATGCATTTTTTGCGCACAATTAAGGGTTAAATGTTTCTACATTAATTCATTTTCTCAATTACGCTGGAATGTTTGTTGATGATAATAAGCCCGCACCAAAGGAAATGAAATACTGTTTAACATAATTTTCACTTAAGCAATAAACGTGCTAATTAAATATGCCAAGACTGATTAAAGATTGCAATATATTATGTACAGATTTTAACGTGGAATAAAACCAACGGTTACTTAAATTATATTGATAATAATGCTTTGTTATTTTCTCCACGTAAATGTCTTACGTTATATTTTGAAATCAATACAATTCGTATGATTCAGATAAATTTTTGCTACCACCGTAATTTTTCCGATCGATTTTATACAGGTATTTACACAATGAGCTCACAAACGAGAGTTCTAAATAAACCCATGTTTTCCAAAATAGATATTTTCGGCATTGATATTTCAATATACTTGCAGTATTTTTCGCAAAATGGTTTGTAAATAATCTTTTTATTTGTTTGTTTGCAAACAAAATTGCCTTCGATATTTATTTAGTTTCAGGTAACAAAAATAAGTGTACGTTGCGTAATAGAATATTCGAATATTTCGTGTTGTTTTATATCAAGGACTATTTATATAAATTTACATTAAACTCTAAACTAAGAACAATCCTCAAAAAAAAAAAAATCTTCAATTCAACTCTTTCACTGCTGACAGCGTGCCTTTCAAGGTCATACAGAAATGACTTCTACGCTTTTAACATGCATTTTATCGTCATTTTAGTATTTGTTACATTTTCAAATCTATTCACCTCGTCATTCGTAGCCTTTCCAACTGGGCACCAGTTTGTTGGTCAATAGAAATCAACCAATTACTCGATTTTCAGCGCAGTTGTATGAGCATATTTTTTAATAAGCAGTCTCCATTGGTAGAGTCGTTGGTGTTAGATATTCCATATTTCAGTGTTTTAATAGCGAAGATTTTTGACATAGTAGTCCAATATATCGACACGTATGGAAAGTAACCCACACAGAACAAATTTTGCAGAAAAAAAAGTACAATTTCAGGCCAAAGTAAAAATATTAAATATACAAAAACTAGGAGTGCATGATGACTAAAATTGGTGTTTTATTTACTCAAACTGATATTAATTTAATGATATATTTAAGAAAAACCAATAAATTTGCTTGGAGCCCCTTTTCTTGTTCGAGAATTAGACAGGCCGTCCTTTTTTCAAACTTAAAAGCTAAACTTAAATTAAACTAACTCGGTATTTGCAGCTTGCATCCTTTTAATATAATGTATGGTAATGTATTTTGTAAAAACTGAGGGATACGTCTTTTTTACTTTCCACTGTCGGTATGTTCAATACAATTATATTGAAACGAATAACACTTCTAAATGAAACCATTTCTCATTCAGACTCATAAAGAATAAATGTAAGATATATTATAATATATCATACGAATATAATTCATAGATAGCTACGCTCAACAAAGTTCGCGCTTCATTCACTATTGAACAAAATACACTTCAATAGTTTGAATGATATACATTTCCATTTAATATAAGTTTTGTAGGACACAACTCGGTTAAAACGTCTTTGAAACTGTAATACATTGCTCTGTCCTGTATGCTGCGTACTTAATAGTGAGTGTACTCGTACATGTATTTCTGTCAATTGACATCCTGAGTGGAACAACTTCTTAATGATAAACAAGTTGTCGGTGTGTGTGACTGAGTGCATACACCGACTTACAAAAATAAACGATACAATTTGAACAAACATTGGTTTACTCTTCATGAAAAGTAAATAAATTGATAAAAATGTATTATTAATTTGGTGAAGTAATCAATAAATGTTTGCTAGAAGAATTATAGTATTATGGGTTGCTGCGATCACTTGACGATGAGAGTTCGACGACGAACTTCGATTCCCGTTCTGACACTTTTTTTATACCTCTATAGTTCCAAGGTATTTTTTTTATTCGATGGTAACATTCAGTGCCGCGCCGTGGGTTTAAGGCATCCTTGTGAAAAAGGTATTTTGAGTTATGAGTTAACATATTATCACTGTTCTAGCCTCTTAAAAAGTATTTTACGTAAGTATATTATATTTTTATGGTATGCTGATTTTCATTATGCCAATATCATTGCACGTTGAATACAAATTTATATGTATTTTTTTATAAAAAGGCGCATATTATACTCAGGCGTCCTTGTGCAGTGTACAATCTAGAAATTAGGATGACGCGGCCTCCGTCACACTTGTCCGTACATACAAAATACTATTATTATTTCGACTAGCCACAATAATGTGGTGAGAGTTGGTGTAGTTGGGTCATTTAATTTGGATAGTTACAATCTATTCGGGTGGTTATCTAAGAGATTCTAAAAGCTCGATGAAAACTGTATGCTCATAGTCTTCGTGGTCCACTAATGTTAAAATGAGCTAGGCATTCTAAACGGAAAGAAGGTGCTGAAGGAAAAAGCTACTGAATTGTCGAAAAGTTGATCTCGAGCTTCAACTCAATCTAAGAAAAAGTGAAAAGGTTTTGTAAAAGAATCATTTACAATTATTAAATCATTGACTTTATCGGTCAATCGCGTCAATACTTGTAATTTCGTTTACAAAATACAGAAATGAATATATATTTTTTTATTATCAATTCAACGTACGTAAAAATTTGTCTTGGCAGATCATTCATTATACACAAGAGCTGGTATTCAGCCAATCTTTCAACCAGCTGGACGTCTGTCTTGAATTTAAACATACAAAATATTTAAAATTCAATACGTTTGTGTGCCTCGATCCCGTGACCTCTGGTTTCAAGCGATTCAGTGGTGCGCGCGCTTATCTATTTGGTTTTACTAGGCAACTGTCAAATTTATGAACACATTTCAATTTGTGAAATGAGTAATGATCAAATGTACATTCTAGGAAACATTCAATTTAATTGAAAGATGACTTCGAATTAGCAACAATAACCAATGCATTGATTAAACAATAATAATTTGCTTAAAATAAAAACGAAAATCATCAAATAATTAATATTTATCATCAATTGGGGTACACCCACACGCTTTTGCTCAGCTACATTATTCTTTGCAGATCAAACACGAAACGAGTAACATTATTCTGATAATTTAAACAATCACAACCCTCCAGAATTATTTGAATTATAATATACTTCGTGATCAATACCGTCCATAGTTTTTTAAGTAGCAGTTACAGTAAATTTTATAGAACTTATTTTTATATTACATTTAATTTATGCGAAATAAATTCACTTTCAGCCAAATCATAAAACATATCAATTCTTCTTTAAAGATAGTGCTATCTGCGAATTGGCTTAAAAAAATATAATATAAAGTACTTACATGTGAGGAATATTTCATTTTTGGTGTGACTTTTGTGTTGGCTGTATACTGATATAAAGAACTTAGGTATATGTAATTATTGAACGTGAAATGCTATTAGAGTGTAACAAAACAGGTCTTATAATGAGTGTCCACAAAGTAAAGTCAACAATATCAGATATCGACACAAGACAAATATTATAGGTCTGTGCGTAAACTTTGGTCTGATGTCGCAATCAATGAAGAATATGTGCACTTGTTTTCTCTGAGGTTTTGAATGCAATATTGTACAACTCACTTGATTAAATTAGTTAGATGGAAATGTATTGTGTATTTCAATAAATAAATCAGAACAATGGAATGAGATGCAAAATTCAAGTTTCTCGAAAAACTCAAAATTATATTTTTTTATATTATATGTTGTATCTCAATTTTCTTGTTCGTATGACAATAGTGTGACAATAATTAAGTTGACAATAATCAGCATTTGATTGTTATGACAATAATTTGTCAGATGTTATTTTGGTTTTTCACAAAAGCCAATCTATGTATTTATCGACTTTCCCACTGAAATGAAAACGAACTTATTTACAAAAAATATCTATCAATAGCTACAATAATAAGACGAAAGAATTTTTATTGGACGTGTATTATGTTTCAATCGAAAAGTAAATAAATTATGTTTGTTCGCAATTTTTCGTATATAGATCAATAACAATTATTTCTATTCCTGTCCGTGGATTCGCCGGTTTCTATTACAGAGTACATAACGATTTTATTTACCGTCTCATTTCCAGCTTGCTGTACATTGTGTTTCCGAAATAACATTCAAATATTACAGGACAGTACAACACATATTATCATCATAATGGAATGAGTCCCTATCTACAAAGAAAATGTATGATGAATAAATAAATTTAAAAAATCAGGATTTTGTGCCTTATGAGCTGAGCTGAGGCTGACAATCAATTCTGGTGAAGAAAAAATCTCAAGACAAATCTAAATTTTTACACCGTGAAAAGTCATTGACTTCGTATTCAGGATGTATAAATGGTATACTAGTAGTATAACAATATATAATCCACAATGATTGTTTATCGTATGATTCAAAAACTCTTTTTTTTATATACGAAAATCATTAAAAATATATGTATCAAATGGATTATTTAGGTAATGTTTGTCCTTTTTTGAAATGAATTTTCTATTTTTCATATGATATCTAGCCTTGTCTTACGTTCATTATCAACCTAGTTATTACAGCTCATTTAGAGTGTTAAGTGTCAAACAAGAAGCAATAATCCAATTTTCATGATAGTTTATGTAAAAATAAACGCATGTTATGACAATATAGTCTGGAATCTGTCAAATATTTGTAAATGACTACATTAAACAAATTTATTCAAATCGTTTTAGCCAAAATTAGAATGATTCAAATATATAGTTCAGC
>JAGVSQ010014536.1:0-10567 GCA_022683975.1 Rhyacophila evoluta
TTTAGAATTTAAAATCAATTTCCATCAAGCACCATCAGCCAAAAATATTAATTATAGTGTTATTTGTTTAGTTATGTTCTTCAACTTATTACTGTCGTGAAGTTATCAACAACTATTTGACCAATGATTTCTTCGTTTGCATTATCTTTTTATACAATAAGTTGAGTATAAATCACCAATTCGATGAATATGTCCTGCTTAAGATAGATTTTTTTACAATGTCTTTCAGTCTCACAGAACTTTTAAACGAATTACTGTCTTATTAAATGTTATTAAATCACGCAACGAGTTTTTATTAACAACTTCTTAGGCAACGTTGTTAATAAAAACTCAGATAATAAAGCACATGTCTTAACTGATGGGTATTTTCCCTTTCAAATTAAATCTACGCATGTTTTTTCTTGTGGTCATTCATGAAATGTTTGAGTTTTCGCGTGTTATTGACGTAATTACCAAAAAAAGAATGAAAATTGTAAATAGCTGATTGTAATTATTCAAACATCCCAAAACTGTAAACATTTCAAAGTTTATTTTGAAAATTACAACCTTCACGTCACTGTCGCGTGTTCGCTGTAATTAATACTAAACATCGGTGTATTTTCGTTCAACTTCGGACGGCTTTGTTCTCTTGGTCAGATCATCCGTCAGCAGAACAAACGAATAAATTAACATGCAAATGAATTGTTTTTGTTTCCATCCCCATGTAAATAAATTATATATAACAGTAACACTCCATTCGGTATTCATGGCGGTTTGTCATTGTAAATCACGCGATTTTAATGAATTAAACAAAAAAGTAACTGTACGCGGTTAGCGAACAGTGAAACTAAAGGCGTATTCACATTCTAATTCTGGATGTGCGTTGTGCACGATTTCATCGATAATGAAAGATGTAAATGTAAACCAGTTTCAAATTTTGATGGGTCAAATGGAAGTTTCATTCAGTGATGTGGCAGTGACAAGTCCCATTTGTATTTCATAAAATAGGTGCATCCAATATGTAATGCATATAGCCTTGTAGCTGCTACAATTCGATGATTTAATCTGCCAATTCAATTTGTGACAAATGTTCAGAAGCAAAAAAAACTTTGATGAATTGGTATGGTATTGCTTAAAGTTGGCTGGTGTGTGTCGGGTTATTTCACATGTTTCTTTTTTTTTGAGAATATTCTGCGTCTTATGTGTGATAGAAGATTTGAAGATGAAATTTCACCTTTGGTGGAGTTGGTTGGTTTGGCGATGAAGCCATCGACATACCAAAATATCTTGAAGCAAAGTTAACTGGGTTGAAAATTTAAAATGCCTATTCTGTGAAAATACGAGTACATAGAAGTAATTTAGAGACATGCCAGAATTATGATCGTCTTTGCCCAGCAAATCTGATAATAATTATCATAAAACAAATATCCGCGAAGGCGTAGAAATCTTTTTTTTTTCCAACAGCGTCGTGGTCTACCTTTGTTATTTATATCAATAATAACAATTTATACTTTAATAAAGCTAGTAAATTATAAAAATAAGTGCGCCTATTTAAAAGCTAGTAAAACTTATCAATAATTACTATTTCAATCCAAGATGCTTTGAAGTCGATTGAAATACAGTTTTCACTCCGGTTGATTTATCCGTGATGCCACAGCAAAAGTTTAAAGTGTAATATTTTTTCTATATATATGATAATAATATACGATTTAAGATTCAATAAAACAACTTCATTGTAGTTGTAATTGTCAGGATAGGCTTTGTGAGAAAATCATTTTGAAGCACTTAGGGCAACAGTTAGGGAGTCAACATTGGTTCACACTTCGAAATCTTTTATTTGTATCCTCTAACAAGATATCACCTATCTGTTTTCATAAGAGATAGCTAACCTCAATTTTTAGTTGGATGCAACAGTCATCCTAATTGGTTTGAATAATATAATACTTTTCGTACGCTTTTATTTTTAAGTACCTACTTCTGTCAAGCTTTTGGCTGTACTTCCATACGTATCTATTGATTTTACATTAACGCCTAATATCTGAGATTTTTTTATCTATATAGTACTGTATGTATTATATATTATAATATTATCGAAATATTAATCTGAGCAATAAATAAATTATTATTTCACTTTGTGATGTGACTGTCTAAAAACGGTGTTAATAAATCAAATAAAGCGAGGCTTACTCGGCAATCATTCATAAAATATATCAGTTCAGCTTTTTTATTATTTGGGAAACCCTGTGATAAGCGCAAGTCTTTATCATTTTTAACGCCACATGACATAGTTAATTCATAAAATAGCACCATATGACCTCAGGTGTGTTAAAAAAAATGTAAGCACTTTGTCGTTATCACGGAAATATATTTGTTGACTGATAAGCCATGTGGTAACACAACCCGTTTCTCTAGAAGTTTGACTTCGTATACAACGTTTAGTATTTATTAGTTATATATTTTTTAATTGAACATTCGCTTTCTTCTACATCGTTTTTCACTTATTCAAACTCAATATGTAGATATATACAAAAAGCCAACAAACGTGAAACGCATTTGAAAATGTCACAGAGCAGTTACCCAGAATTTGGTTAGTATATATTAAAGTTTCTTCAAGACTATTTGCACATATTTTGATAACGGTGAAACACCAGAAACAGATATTTATAATATAAAACGTATTTACACTTAAAATAAATGCGACTTACGGTTTTCAAAAGAGTGGTGATTTAATTTTTACGTTCATTTTGAATGATATTTTAAACTTTTTTTTATTTGAAATGGGCTAAATAAATAAAAACATAACCTAAAAATTTGACGGGTTGAAGGAAAAATTTTCTTTCTTAATACGACCGATTCCAAATTCAAATATGCTCATTATTTTTCTGGAGATAATTTCATGGTTGATCTTTATCTGTAAGACAATGGTACAATTTATTATATATACGTCTTCAGTGTTACATGTGCAAAAAAAACTTGTTTTACACTTTTTGTAATTAACATAATCAATCACTGTGCGGTATCAACTTTAAAATTTGGTTCGAACGTGAGAGATCATTTTGTATGACTCTAAATTTAAAAATAAACATTCACAAATAGTTGTATGCCGTTATAAATTTCGCGTTATAATTCAGCGGAAATTTACGATTTTCCAATTTCTGTTGACATCGATTATTTGAATTTTCTGTAATGGTATATATTTTGTAATAATTATGGATAAATGGTACAAATTGTCACATTTTATAATTGGATTTATAGATAACCGGCTTAAAAATACATTCCTTTATTGAAGTATGATCAACCTACTTTGATAATGATTCATAATTTTGTTCATGTGTTACATTATTACTATGTGGTGACATCGTGATGAGTTTTGACCGGTTCGATAGATCCATTCCGATGGTTTCGTATTCATTGTATTGACTCAATTTTATCCAAAATAACACCAAATTTAGTAGTTTGATATGTGGGACATTCGTTTTAAATTAAGGGTACTATTATATTTGAAAGTACTGTTCGTATCTACAAACATAATTCGAGGCAAATTGTAATAAGCTGGTATATACGAATATAAGACTAATTTGTCTGATTTTAGGTGATTGATAGTGCACATTTATAATAGAAAAGAAATATTGATTGATTAAAAAAAATCTATTTACATTAATGCTTGGATTGAGCCGAGTTTGAAAGTGACAATTTATTGGATTAAGCAGTTTGTCCAACTTAACCATTTGAATTAGACTACAGTTTGAAACCATACGATATACCCAGCACTAAAATGTTGAAGGCAGTATTTGAACGGATATTATGACCAAGCTTTAATTTTAATAATTTCCCTTTCATCGTTATTTATGATTTATATTTAGTAAATACATCAATTTTAGTATTTGTTTGCAACATATTTCATATAATGACGGCAAACAAAAATATAATGTTTACTCCGGTTTTGCCGCGAACAATCGCGGAAGATTTAAAATAGCGGTTCGTTTAGTGGTAATTCAAATAATAAAAAAATAAATCAAATGTCAAAATGCAGGGATAGATATATCCTAAGTATGAAGTGGTAACCTTTATATTTTTTGTATCCGTATGCTTTGGAGAGGATATGTGATAGAAAAAAAGAACGTACTATACTCGTCTTATTATTTTGTCGATAATACAGCAGTCTAGTCTTCATTGTCAGAAATTAACTTTACCGAATGACCAGTCAACCTAACCTATTGCCATTTCATAAGATTGACAAGTTTAGCAACGCGTAGCAGTCTCGCTTGAGACTCATAATCGCGTTTGGTGAATTTAATGTTTTGTTATTGTAGTTTTGTTTTGTTTATCTTCAAGCAAATATTAAATTAATATTCGAAATATCTATTCTTATTTGAATCGTATTCATATACCCTACGACTCAAAAGATGCGGTCATACTGCATAATTATCTCATGGTACAAGACGATACTCTCGCTAAGAAAACTGTAAAAATAACTTTCACAGGAATTGATATATCACAAAATATACAGAGTAAAATAAACTACTGCAATTTATTGTTATGGTATAAAATCATAATTAACGACTTTTTGGAAATACACGATTATTAGAAAAAATACAAAACATTTGCGCGTTCCGCATTTCTTAAATAAAATCGGGGGCAGGTTGCTAAAATACAGAACTATCCCCGGAAATACAGGACAGATGGTCATTGTAGCTATAGTTTACTATTAAAGTAATTTTGTATAAAAAGTTATTTTTATATAAAGATAAATGTTCTGGGTGTCTACAGACATCCGCTACGTGGAGTACTGAGTATACAAAATATTTATACGATAAGAGATAGGAAAATATTGATACTGTAATTTGATGTTGCCACATGTGCACTTATACATACCAGTGCAGATTAGAGATTTTATTTCAAGATAATGCAACTGAACAAAAAACAACGAGGGCGATACCAATCTCGAGGGAGCCAATAAATTATTAAGCACAATATTTTAAATTTAATCAATTGATTATAGAGGATTTATGCAATAGAGCAACTGTGTTCAGATAGTCTTTTGAAGCTACATTTTAATGCGCTGCATGACAATATGCACGTTAAAATAGGCAAGCTTTATTAGTTTCAACGTATTGTCTGTAGAAACTAAGCCCTTTGAAGACTGAGCTGCTTCCTAGCACTTTTCATTTTGATACATGTCGGTTGGTATATACGATAATATCCTAACTTTTTCGAAAAATTCTACAAAAACATGCAATAGTTATTGAAACGATCCATATTTTAATAAGAAATACCAGTTCCCATACTATACAGCCGGACGCAGAATTACGTACGTATTCATTTGAGCACAAACAACGTTGGCTGTAATATTAAGTCCGTACTCTCCTTTATGGATTAAGATCTACGTAATTGAATAGAATAGCGAGATATTTATTATTATGGTCTATCTATCATAACATCAGTAAAAAAACAACAGTAAAAATGATTTTATATTTAAGTTTTTATTTCTAAGCAATGCGATCAAAACTCGCTGTTATTAATAAAGATATGCTTCAATTCCGATATGATATAATTCCACTCGAGAATGTTTGTTTTTTTTAAATATCTCAAATCACATTTAATGAATTAATTTACAGTTAAATATTTTTGCATAATACTGACATACTTTTTTTGAATTTTAAATTAATTAATTGAACATTAACTAAGATATTAAAAAAAACAAACCTCCGGTGGAATTCATTTTTACGTATACGTTCTTTTGTCAATTACGGCTCGATATTGTCATTATTTTTTATTCATTAGGTTAATATTATTGTATAATTTATCAATTAGAAATCAAACTTTAATCTACCTAATCTATGATAAAAATAATTTGTATATCCTTTATGGTAACCCTGGTTTTGTTCATAGCAAAAGAATTTGTTTTGAATTAGGAATAGAATCAAATCGAATGACCTGAACGTATTTAAAAAAAAATGCATATCGACTTGTGATTATTAGTATAACACAATAATGTTACTAATTTGCGTTAAAACAAAAGGTGTGTAATTATAAATATAATAACAAAAAACCATTGTGGTATTGTTATTAATTTTTATTTAGCGTAAAGCTGTTACGAATTAGTCTATACAAAGGTATTAGGCTCAAATCGAAGGATTTTACCGCAAAATTATTTGTTGATTCTACTAATTGGTACTCAAAATTTTTGCCACCGTGGCCAAATGAGTGAGCGCAGTATTTAACAGTCGTTTTGAATGAGGTCCCAGAGTTATAAAAAACAACTGAGCCCATAATGATGAATATCGAGATTGCAAAAGTGAAAGAAAAATATCATTGGTTGGATAGAAATAGCAATAATAAAATTTTAAGCCCGGTTTACAAGTGAAGCTAAACACAGGCTTTCAAAAAAGACATGCATGCGCCAAATCTAGAGATAGGTTGATCACCAATAATCATGAAAATAATTTAATTTTTAAATATTTTCTCTATAGGGCCCTGCGGTATAAAATATATCTTTACTATTATATAACAATAAGTCTAACACACATATAACACTTTCAGTGTAAGATATTGTACAAAAATAAAATACAGATATTCATAGATAGTTTATTTTATTTAACATGTTCACAGTTGTAATCAAAATTATATGTATATCGGTAGGTCTACTTCAGCTAAACTAACATTAATTATATATCATATCATATAATATCTATACTATAAAACAGAAAATATATTTGTCACAAGAACTCCTCCCAAAGGGAAAACAATAGCGACGTGCGTATTTTATGTTTTTCTGGCTGCCATTTTGAAGTCAACTGTTTTACTGCATCGTTTCACTTGTCAAAATCTTTGAATTAACCAAACAATCTCATTGATTTGTCTGAATACATTTTGATACACTCGTTTTCTGTGATGCGGTGATGTATTTGTCCTGATGTCATATAAAATACGTTAAATTCGAAAATCCGTTATATAAACATCGATTTTCTGAATGGATTTATTTTATTGTAAAAATGAACAGTACGAGGCCAGTGAAGTTTCAAAAAAGGAATCATGTTGTATTTGAACTTTTCAAGTATGCTGTTATTTTACAATCAACTCTATAAAATTACGAAAATATTTCAAAATCTTACATGGCTATTACTACTATAAAATATTTTCGTCGGCTACTTCTTCTCCAGCTTATTTCTGTATTGTCTTACAGAAATAACGAAATCATACCTTTTCTAAACCAATATCTTTCATCTTGGCCATCAAACAAATTCATCCATTTTTCGATTTTTGCACTTTCACGTCTTTACATATTTTGTACATAATATCCGAAGTCCGTTGTATGGATGTTTCACTGTATAACACACTATTATTTATATATAAAAATTAAATATAGTAGGATTTCTCTCTGGGATTTTGATAAACATTGTAGCAATTGAAGGGTAAACAATATTTTTTGAAAGAATAGAATCGAGTTTTCTAAAACAGGTTTTGGGAGCAAACCTTAATTCTTTCCATATAATAAATATCACGTAGATTTCCCAAAGGAAATTTCTTCATGCAATAAAAAGCATTTTGTAAAGCTTTTCGATAATAAATTCCAACAAAACCGGCTAAATTTATTTTATGTTGCTATTACCAGGAGTGTAATTTAAATTCTTTTACAACCGGATCGTTGTTTAATATTATATAAGCCAAATAATTCACCCTAAATTGCAGCCGAGGGTACATCAAACCATTCCTTCCTTAAAAGTATGATACAGTTCTGTACCATTTCCATATTTTATTTAACTCGATACAGAATGCTTAATAATTGAAGTTACTACACGTTGTTTATGTTATACGAATTTTATGAATTACTAATAAAACCTAATCTAACCTTAGATTATTTAACATGGTCGAATTTAACATAATATTTGTTATATTATATATCAGAGACCCGTAACAAATACAAATGAAGTAGAGGCACACGATTTTCATATATAGAAATAAATATATGATTTACCATTCCCACTATTTTATTCATTTTTGTCAGTTGGCAATATTGATGACTGACATGGTATCGATTTTAAAATTACCATTTTTCGATAGGAATCCAGCATCTAATAAAATGCGTGTTAATTTAAAACATGTTTACTATGGGAATAATCTGAAAATACATTTAAATGTTGTTCATTATTAAATCTCTTGCGAAAAATTACGCATCTATGGAGTTGGGGCGCATCGTATAGATACATTTGGATGAAATATATTATTATCGCTCATGGCAAAGCAAAACAATAAAAAGAACTCTAAAATATATATCTATAAATCAATTAAACAACAAAACAACAATAAAAAAATAAAAATATGACATTTGATGTAATGGAGCTACTTTAATTTTCTGTAAAATTTGTGTCGCACGGTATACGAGGCATTGCTTTATCACGATATCATATTATATACTTTTTTCACTAATAAAAAAAAACATAACGAACTTATCTTACAGAGAATTCTTAGTGCGTAAAATTATAAATATGACAAAACACAATCAAAGCTTCCTTATATCGTTCATTAAAGTAATACCATAACAAATAAAAAAAAATTTGTTCAAGGACTGTTATGTTTTCGATAATAGCAATAATGTAGTCAAGAAATACCTACTTTGATACCAAATGGTTCTGAAAAGTTATAGACAAACTTTTTTATGATATATTTAAACGTTTTTATAGATATCCAGTTATAACAAAATATTTTTTTTCTATAGTATGACAATCGTCCTACGATTATTTATTGTATAGGACGAAAGGGCAGGACTAGATGCCTATTGGGCTGGGTAATTAATTGCCTGACAATCAATTTCTAAAAACTAACCACATAACAAACTACATACTACTAAAAGACTAAAAACATCTCTTCACATTGCGGAAATTCATATAATCCACTTTTGGAGCATATATTTCTGCGCTATTTAAATCCATATGGTCCACTTTCCATGTGAACATAGTAGATATATGTAAAAACATATTATTATTAATAATTTTAATTGAAAATGAAAATATACTCATAATAAATACAACTATCTATTTAATATATATGTCGATATTACTTCACCCGAGTAGTGACTGTCCTTTTTTTTATTTTATCTTATCTTATGTATCAATATTTGATTACATTTTTTATAGATGAAACTGAACCGTTTTAATGCTAAAGTATGACATATCGTTGTTCGTGATACCAGTGAGAAAATTATAAAAAACGGGCTGTGCAACAATTATTGACGGATAAAATATGATTTTGTAACGAATAATGAGATAATATATTAAATATTTGATATTGCAGAGATCTATATGGTATATATTCATGGCAAACATGACGTGGTTATATAAATATAACTATTTGAATGCTAAATAACGATATACCGTTCGGAAAACTAACGAAAAATGCGAATACTGATCGTTTCGTATCTTTGCACCAAACATTTTTATGCAATATGCGTTAGAAAGTTATTATGCTTAAAAGAATATATATTTTCACCAAAAAAATTATGTATTAGTAATTCTATCTTGAATTTGGAAGAACGTCATAGCATTCAATGGGTTCATAAACATATCACATTATCTTATATATAAGGATAAACTTTCTGAAGTATTTGACGGATTATTTAATTTATTGATATTAATTATGATCTTTTATCAACGTTACAATACGTGTGTGATTTTTTTATGATGAATTATTAAATTAATAATTAATCGCTAGCGTAATAAAAACATTTTACTTTTTAAGTTTTATAACTTAAAAGTGGAATATTAACAAAATAGTTCTTTTTGTTTTTGAAAATGTGACAGTGATGCATATTTTAAATTTTCAAACATTAAAACTTTATCTACTAGTTCATATTTAACGGTTTTTAACTAGCGGACAATGTGAAATGGAATGTTATTATTAATTGTTGTACTTATTGATTATTACAGTAAATCAAAATGTGCTGTTTACGAGATAGTATATTTTATTGTTGGAATCCAAAATGAAGGATTTTTTAGATAAGAAGAAAAGTGGTTAGTGTGAACAGATTGTGGGACGTGACGATTTTGTGCAAAGAAGGTTCTCGTCAGACATGCACCATGTTACGGCCAAGGGTCTCGCTGCGGAGAGGCTTGTTGGCACTGATGCTGCTGCTCGCTGGAGGCTTGGTCATCAGGCTCAATATTCTTCAGGTGAGAGAATAATTTTAATTAAATATTTTATACATATGCTTAGTATATCTTGTAGGTTAAATCGAAATATAGTATACGAAATATAATCACTAAAACTCACATAATAAATAAATTCACATGAGTTTTATCACTTTTATGCTTAAGTTTCTAGCAAATTGGAAGCACTATGCATACATCACTTGCATAGTTTGACGTTTCAATGTTTATTATGAATGCAGCACTTTTATTTAAAACAACATATTACCTTCCTGAATTACAAGAGGCTACTGTTTACCTAAACCTAACATAACATATAATTGATCAAGTCAGTTGTATTACGCACACTATTTTGATTTTGCTATTCTATATGTCATTCTTCTTCCATTTCGTTCCCTAAGTGGAGCATATGGACACCACGTGCCGCCTCCAAGAATCCCTGT
>JAGVSQ010014537.1:0-10567 GCA_022683975.1 Rhyacophila evoluta
ATTTATTTTATTTCGAAATTGTTTACATTTTCATATTTATGTAAATCTAGGTAGTAGCTACACTGACAAATAAGTACAATATATACATGTAACTTTTTTCACCACAATCATAATCATACCATAAAATCACATAAGACCATCACTTTGAGGATATCTTTATATTTTAGTTATACAGCCAATTATAACTACAGCAGTAAAATGTGGCTTTGAATTTGAACCGGCCCCACATTTTGTTTATTTCATAGTTTTACTATAAGCAGCCTCTTTTTTAAACAATTCTGAAACTACCGTAAATATTATGTCCGGGAGTATTTTGTATAACGTCGTTCTAGGATTGGTTTGTCGAATAGACCAACTGTCAAATGTTCAGAAGATGAAAACAAACTTCATTTAAATACATACAGTTAAATACATAAAGGTATCTGAAGTATGTTGTAATATCATGTGATCGCTATATTACAGAAGAATATAATTGCAGTATATAATATTGTATAAACTATCTAACTAATTCACACGTTATGTTTTTCAAATCATGCACTTTGGATATTCGATAAAGCAATCCTACAGTGACCAGAATCTTAAAAGATGTAATAGGAATTTGTGAAGGAGTCGTACGCTTTTAATGTCAGCTAATTTTACCCAATGAGCGAACATAATGGGAGAAAAATAAATATAGATATATAAACTGTAGGTTAATATTATTGAGATTACATTATACAGCTACGAAAATATTAATTTCTTGAAAATAAGTTTTCAGTTATATATATTTGGTGGTTTTAGTGAAATTACGATTGTTTATTAACTGTTAAATTACTATAGAAGCTCTGTATGTTTGATTGTTATATTGGAGCTTATTTAGATATCAACGCAAGGCCTTTTATACGATACTCACTAATCTTTGTGGCTAACTGTGATATTGGATCTTAACCGCAGTCACTCTGAATCCAGTTCCTGTTAGTTTACTCAGAGTAACAAGTACCGCAAATTTAGATAAAGAGCTTATTCTGAAGATGGAATCATATAGATGAAAATTGAAGAAAGCTTTGAAGCTGTATGAATGAAAATTTCAAGATATTTCAATAAAGCACCCATCTTACGCATAAATTACTCTGGATATACTATCTTATGTGTTATCCTTTTTTATTTGTGTAAACTTAAGGGCTTTACATGATCAAGTGTGCGTGTATACAATCGTTTGTGTGTGACCATTATTATTTTTCCCTGAAACATCTATTGATTTTAGGTAATCCTATGTGTATTAGATAAAAATTTTAACCCCTGCCATCTACTGACTAAGATAGCAAATAAAGAATTCATTGATATGGGTGATTTAATTATTAAAATTGCTTGATATTAACATGGTTGATTTGAACAACAAAATGCACTATATGTTTTGAAAGTTAATTAGTAAAAAAAAACGAAATTCAAATTTGGTACGCATGCTATCATTTCATAAAAAGTGTTGGTAATAAAATATTTAACGGTATGAAAATAGTAGTAATCTTGTTTAATCGATAATTAGTAATTCTAGCTAATGTTAGAGACTCAAGTCTAAGCTTAATTCAAAGTCTTTCTTTTTACTGCGTCACTCTCGTTGTGAGGTTTATAAAATGGAAACAATGGAATAGCAGTATTATGACTTCGTAAATTATTTAACACATGGTCGCCGTATTTTTATGATCGTTCATGCATACTTGTGCAAGTTTAAATTAATGTGTATAGTCTCCTTAACGCATAATAAAACGCTCTGGATATAGTGACTTTTTTTTATTTATGTAGACGTATTCGACGACTGTCTTTCTTTTCAAATTAGATTAACACGTGGATTTTGAATCAGTTCTATAAACACAAAGTCGTCACAAATTTGAAAAACGTAGGTGTATAAAAGGATATAAAATAGATGTACATCAGTGCAAATAAATGAATAATATTTGACTCTAACTAGAATAAATTCATACCCCGAGATTAACAAAAATAAATAATATAAAAAACTAGAGTTTTAAGTATAAATTTACATATAATTAATACAATAAATAGTTTTATGTATACTCTTTTGCAGTATTAACAAAATATATCAAGTTTTAATATTATATCTCTGTTTTAATATTGTCAAAATAGACAACGAATTGTAAGCGAAATCAGATTTGTTTGACAGTTCTATACAATCGAATAAACTAACGTATATAATGAAAAATCTTTACTTCATATATCTGAATGAAAACATATATTGAAGTAATAACAAAGTTATTTATACTTTTATTTACACGTTTTAAGCGTTAAAAGAAAATGTACGTTATTGACGACATTCTTGATACTTAATCTATTGTATTTTGGTAATATAAAACCGTTTTACGCTGAAAACTATAAATAAGTATTAAATTACTGCTAAAAAAATAAGAAATACAAAAATACTTTTTAATTTCCTTGTATGTGTATTGTTGCCTTAAACAGTCAAGCAGTGACTCATCAATGAAGAATAATTTACTTCATATTTACATAACACAAAATCAATATGTACCTTTTCTACTTAATCTATACACAAAGCTTTATTCTACATTAAATAATATTACATGTATGTAATATGTTTTGGTATATACAAGAATTGCTTAGTACTCCTTGATCCCTAAGGGATGTAAATTTGCGAAATATCAACACACCTTTTTATATTTACTTTCCCAGCCTGGTCATTTTCTTTTCCCGATGTGAAGTCCACGTAATGACATTACGGCTTTTGTGTTTCTTGAACATCTTTTATTATGTTGAGATACCGATAATTATAACAAAGGATTGCAAAACATTTATAAAAACTAAGCAGAAAACATATTGTTGTACGGTATAAATTTGGTTGTATAACATTGTATATACATGGCTATACTTTATTTGTATATTGGAAAGCTTCTACGATATTAATCAAAAAACATATGTTTAAATTTTTGATATATTTACAGCGTTACTCAATACCTTAACTATAACTGAAGTATTACGTTAAATTCCATTTTAGAACTTCTATATAGTTTGGTTAATCTGCGTGCGCGCCTAGTAATCCGGGGAATGGGGGCTTGATTCAACATTTAACGTGTTTAAAAAATCTAAAAATGCAGGAATAGTTACTTATTGGGTTGAGCAATCGTCTAACAAGCAATGTGAAAAATAATCTGTCAAAAATTCAAATTACTGTGATCTATATACTCCACTTTTACTATATACCAAATTCTCCGCTTTGGGAGCAAACATGGTATAAAAAAATATGTGTAAAATTACTCCTCGGCAGCTGAAAATTCAGCGTGTGTGCTTCGAAGACGTAAATTGTAGGTTCGATTTTCACAGCTGCTTGCTAAGCTTTAAAAAACCTCATAGACACACGGCTAGATGCCCAATGAGCTAAGCAATTTATATTTAGTAAATTCTTGTAAAAAAACTGTTCATAGTTGGCTTGACAATAGTGAGATGCTTATATTAGATGCGTATACATTTCTGGTGACCATCTTTCACTTTACAAATCAATGCGCGTAGCGGACATGGTAAAAAAACACCTAACAACTATATCTGTAATAGATATGATTAAACTTTACGTAAGAAATAAAACGTCTCATACAACAAAAGTCATCTTTTTTCTCATACCTGTCATCTAACGTAAGCTGAGTCCGCTTGTCGCTTGTTTTCTGGATATGTTCAGTTGTATAGCGTGAGTACTGATATGTTAATTACATCACGTAACTGCACGAATTTCGTCCATTTTTATCTAAATCAAGTATTTTTTGGTTAAAATATGTTGCTAAAGACTTTCGTGAGGTAATGCTAAGACAACACGGAAATAAATGAATATGCAGTTTGAAACGCAAAAAGCGCCTGTGATTTATAAGTAAGCAGTGGAGTACCATTAATAATATTATAACGAATTCAAAAGTATATAGGCGCTTTTAATTTGTTTTAAATGTGCACTAAACTAAGAAAATTTATAGTGTACATAACAATATAGTTTAGTATGCCAAAGTTTCGTTAAATAATGCTTCACACTATAGAAGTTATTCTTAAAATAACATAAAGCGTGTGTTGTAAATTTTACTACAAAACTTTTGCGTACGTATTAGTGGTTGAATCATATATTCGATTTTATATTTACCATTCAGTAACTACTTTATAAAACGTAAATCACGTGTAGAAATGCTTCTGTCTTATAAGTTTTCTCCCCTTCTCTGATCTAACTTACACAATAAAACGTGACGATGGTGATTTTACACGTGTTTTTTTCATTAATATTTGATTCTGCCGTTCACAGGAAACTTTTGAAACTTTTAGTTTAATAGAAACTGAATTGTCTGTTTCTCTATGTGTACGTGTATACAAAGTAATATAAAACTATTTCATAAGCCCCCTAAGTCACGTGCAACCATGGTTTCAGCAAAAATAATGTTGGGTATATTTTTTTCGAATAATTTAAATATTATTTCTCCCCGGTAGCGTAGTTGGTAGCGTGCGCGCCTAGCAATCTGGGCTTAATCGCCATCTGTATAATTTTGAAAATCCGAAAAATACAGGACTAGATGCCCATTGGGGTGAGTATTTGTCTAACAAACAATTCTCGTGAAAAATAATCTGTCAAGATGTCTTCACATTGCGACGATCCCTATACTTTTCTTTCAGGGTGGATATCTTCACATGCAGATCCATATGTTCCACGTTGGGAGCAAGCGTGGTATAAAATAGTGTGTTAAGATACATTGATAAATGGCTATATTGAAATACGGAGATTCGTATAGCTTTTTTTTTATATACCATGTTCGCTCCTAGCATGAGAGCATATGGATCTCTACAGTGTGAAGATCTCCACTCCGAAGAGTAGTATATGGATCTCCACAATGTGAAGACGTCTTGACAGATTAGCATATCCCTAAACCAGAATGATAAAAACTTACTCGTTCAAAATAATTCAATGAGTAATCCAATTGTAAAAATGAACGTAAATATTTCACTTAAAAAAATTATTAACTAATAATTATTACAGTAGTTTAGCGGGTCTAAACGTTTAAGTTCAGCAAAAGAACTTTCAATTACGACAATTAATTACAACAGATGAAATAAACATTTGCTGTATATATAACTAATAACGAGTATGAAGGAAGAAGAAGAATATATAACTACACAATTACGTTAAATCATATTAACATTCTAACAAACTTCTTTCATCGTTATCATTTAAAACACAAAACCTAAAACTAAAATATAACAAAGAAATTAGTTTTCAGATAAATATACAATATTAAAAAGAGTAAGCTTTTTATTATTTTATATGAAACATATACAACGTTTCACTTTAAGCAGCCTGAAATTAATAAAAAAGCTCGATTTTAATTTATGCAAATTACCACAAGATATTATTTATTCACCACATATAAACCATTGTAATTGACGCCACTTTTGTTTAAAGAGCTTTCAAAATAAAAGCACGGTAAATTATAAAACTAAATACTAGTTAAAATTATGTTCACTCAAATTTCCATTTTAATATTAGAACAATACTAATGAAAAATAATAGCCAAAATCTCGTTTGTAATTAACATTCTATGCTATTCAAAATACCTGACGTTTTATATCAATCGATATTAATTAGTTTGGGCAGCTAATTTAAAAAAAAAACTCTCCCAGGTGGGCGTGGAAATTTTAATAGACACAATATTTTCTAAAAACTTTGTACCATTATTCACTGTCAAATAAATCCTTCTGATACTGAAACTTATGAAAGTTTCAGTTTTCGCATCTGTTAGTTAGTAAACAGTACTGTATAATAGATATTTATTCTTTTGTTTTTTTTTTACTTTTTATGATGGTTACGTTTTTTTGAATTTGTTCAGTTGATATTTAATGAAATTAATTTAAAGGAAGTTTTTACTTTTTAATATATTTTGACTCTTAATGTAACGTTGTAAAAATACTGGAAGCTTTTATTTATAAAATTGCCCCAAAAAAGCTCGTTCTTTTATATATTATAGAACATAATTATGTATTATATTATATACAGGATTTTTGCTACTACGGCCATTACCTCCGAGAGTATTACTCTAGTAGAACTGACCATCTGCCTGTGAAGTATACCTCTGAGGACCTAAAAAAATAGAAAAAGCCAGAAAATGACCACTACCCTGGAAATTGTCTAGTACTAGACATGGAAAACCTCCGAACTATAAAAAATAGAAGGTCACCTCCAGAATAATAATGTGCAAAAACGGCAAATATTTTTCAATATACTTCTTGTTTTTGTGTAAATTATGATTGTTCAAATACAATGTTGATAAGTTTTTATAATGAAAAATTATACAAACTAATTAAAAATATAAAATGAGTTTGTCATTGTTTCTGGCAACTTTAAGATATATTTTGGTTATAAAACTTTAACGTGAAAAATAAGAAGAGGTGAAAGGTTTTCAGTAAATATTCACTAGTTTGATACTTAATATTTCAAACGGCTTAAGCACTCTATCATCTTACATAAAAAACCTTTTTTCAGACTTTCAACGTTTTTAAGATTGCACGATAATGTCAGTTTAGATTTAGGTGCGACTTAAAGTTTCTCTAGAATTTTCACATAGCTTCTTAAAGACAGCCATTCCTTTTAAAAAACGTACTTAAACCTCATGAAAAAATTCAATAACTAACTTAGGTGAACTTTAAAGTACTCATTTCCATACACAATTAAAATAGTCACATAAGGATTTAATTTTTTTATTATGGAATAAAGTACATTTTTTTAATAATAATAATGATGGTAATAAATAAACAATATTAACATATTAAAAGCATATTTTTTCGTAGGCATTCATTTGTCAAGAATACCCGGTCAAACAATCAACTAAACAAACAATAACTAGTACACTCAGTTCTCGATTTACAATGTTGTTACGTTCCGATACCTTGGTCGTAAGTCGAATTTCATACGAAAATTCTAACCAACACAGTAAAATAGTTTTATATTGTCATTTTTCTTCCAATTTTGATTTTAATCGTGCAGATGATTGTGTGATCCTAAGTCGAAAACTTGCTACATTAATTGTTATTACAACAACACAAAATCAAACTTTGAAGGGCTGCACTTTAAATTTTACACCAGTATATTGTAATCATTTAAGTGATGATATATTTTTTGTGACACGTTTTTCATCCAATTGATTGACATTCTCAAATAGCTATCATAAAAGCTCACCAAATGAACGACAAAGCTATATATCTACGACTAACTGTATAGAAAAATAACAAATTATCTACAGATAAATTCTGAATCTATTATAATCTAATCGGAAGAAACTTTATTTTAAAGCGATGAAGATAATATATCGAAGTGGTTTTTAAACTTTATTGTGATACAGCAATTATTATATTTCAAAACACCACGTTAATGAATATAAAATCAATTGAAAACTGTGTGAATTATATCTCACAATTGACATGTAATAAATACATATCATTGGAATATGGATAATTTTAGTAATAATTAAAATAAAGAGTGGTAAAAAGAAGTATTTTGTATGAAATTACGCCAAAAAATTACTCGAAATATATTTTTTAAGCATAATTGTTTCATAGAATAAGTTAGTTTGATGTCAACTCTAAGCTTAAAGCATATGCATGTGTATAACATGAAGTCAGCCATGTGCTCAATTCATAAGGTATCCAGTTCTTAATGTTTAAAAAGGGCACCAAAGTTTTCGTCAGAAAAAAAAACAAGCACTTGAATTTCATTCGTACTACACGATAAACCTCCTTTTTGCCGAGTGTTGGCTTCGTGGTTAGTTGCATTGGCTTATTGACTAATCAGAGGGAGTATATATTGTATTTTATATTGTAAATTAATCAAGTTTTGTTGGTAGCGTAGTTGGTAGCGTGTGCGCCTGGCAATCCGTGAGATGCGGGTTCGATTGGGCATTTGTTGGGTTTTTTTAATTTTTTAAATGCAAGACTGGATGCCCATTTAGTTGAGTAATTGACTGACAAACAATTCTCGTAAAAATAATCTGTCAAGACGTCTTCAAATTGTGGAGATCCGTATTCATTCTCCTTCGGAGTGGATATCTTTAACGTGTTTAGATTCATATGTTCTACACCAGGAGCAAACATGGTATTAGAAAATAATTAAATGAATGTAATTTAGGAACAAGAAACGTAACCAAGATGCCATGAAATCAATCATCACCAATAACTGTTACAACATTGTCTCTAGCATCTTCAAAGAAATATGACACAAATATGCCACCGGACCAAAAGGCCCACCATAAAGTAAGTACATGAGAGTGTAATGGAACTTAGCATATCAATTAAAAAATTTCAGTGCCCCAACAGCGCCTATTCTTTTTTTTAATAATACTAGCCATGTCAAAATGTGTGTCGTCGCTCATGATGATTTTTGCCCAAAATTGAATAATTATTTCAACCAAATATTTAAATAATTTCAACGGTGCTTGATTTTCTATAATAATTTTTTATTGATCACTCTGTGATACAACCCAAGCACGAACTGACAAATGACAGCCAAATTAAAATGGCGGCAAAAAAACATCAAATTTTTATATTGGCTTGGTTTGAAATAAAAGAAAAAAAACATTTGGTGCAATGTTGCTTACAACTCGAACTTTTTCCCCTGTTAGTTATAAAATATTTTATTTTATTCTTATATGACACAATAAATTGGAATCTAAAATTTGATACTCCTGATACTAAATGTTATATCATCCGTAATATTACACATTTGTTACGAACATTTTATATATTATTCTAATATTACACATGGAAAATTCGTTCTTCTTCGCAACATATCCAGACATTAAAAAGCTCTTAAATCTAAGCGGTAGATATGATGAACATGAAGTATACTTCGCCAAATCGTTTCACATAAGATGAAGCACTCGTCATTAAAGGATCCCATGAATTAAGCGTTTTATATTATCGTTTAGGTTAGCGTGCCTCTTCGAAATCAAGTTTATGGCTCAGAGCTCGGATTATATGTATGTAGTTAAACAGAAGATGTCCAAGCCACATACAGATTTTTTTTTGCATACAATGCTTCGAAAACATCAATACTTTGATATGAAAAAGACACCCAATCAAAAATATACACCCAGAAGAAGTAATCGAATTTTCTTTCTAATCCGCATATTAACAATTTACAAAAAATAATATTTACAAAATTTTCATGTGATTTGAACATTTTGGTTTTGAAGTTTAAATATAAAATTACCTAATGCAAATAAATTTTTGTCCATACCCATTCCCAGACTGATATAATATTAATAAAAATTCAAGCACAAAACCATTAAAAATTTAATTAGCACCCACAAAACATTCAATAACTTTTAAATAAGTACGTTTTTCAGCAATCTTATAAATAAAAAAACATGTAATATATGCCACGAAAGTATTAAATTTTCATATTAGTCTTAATAATATAAAATGCATACTAAATGTTAATTTGTTTCTTTGAAATTTCAAAAAAATAAGCCAATACTTTATTAATGCTAACTGAAATATTCTTTGTTTGCATAATCTAAAGTCAATTCATTATGAAAAAGTTCTATGCTTTTCATATAAGTGGATTTGAATCGAAATGTACTTTTTGTTTGTTACCAACCAGTAAACTACCAGACGTAGAACAATTTTTAATAAATATTTTATGACTATTGTCATTTTCAAATATGTATATAAATGTTTTTCTAAAATAGATACGAATTAAAACTTGTGAGTCAATCACTAAACTCATTTAGCAGTCACCTTCTAGCTAGTTCCTTTTGTCTAGACAGAATTTGAACTCGCAATATTCGGTGACTAGCAATTTAAAAAATCCCACGCTTACCAACTGAGCCATCTTAGAAACAAAAACTTAAACAGCTTTCATAATATCATCAAAGCATAAATGGAAATCTTTAGATGTTCTTCTTCCTCTTATACCATATTTCCTCCCAAAGTGGAGCATATGAATCTACATAGTGTAAAGATATCCACTCCGAAAGTGGAGTATATGGATTTCTCAACACAATAGGCAGCCAGTCTTGTATTTTTGGATTTTTAAAATCCGACAGATTGATAATCGAACCCGCATTTCTCGTATTGCTAAACCCCCACGCTACCAACAACGCTACCGGGGAGATTTTAAGATCTACCAAAGTTTATCTTAAATCAAATTAATAATAAATAGTTTTAAATATTCTTTATCATTCGTTTGTCAATGATTAGTGAAGTTCCAGATGAAAAATTGTGACAGAAGGTAAAATTTCAAGTAGAAATAATGCTTGTAACTGGGAAAAATGTTCACGTATAAAAATAATTTTAATCTTTATTATATATTTATTAAACCATCTTTTATCTAATGTTTTTATCGTGGATAGAGTTTAAAAAAATATATATAACCTTATAAATGCATTTGTACTCATTTCACAAGTGAGACAGTATTCGCTTACTTGAAAAAACCATTATTTAATAGAGCATTGGTACATTGTATGATGACTTTACATAAACGAGATTGCCTCGGATATTAATATCTTCCACCTAGGTGAGAGCGAGCTTAGATGTATGCTATTATATA
>JAGVSQ010014538.1:0-10567 GCA_022683975.1 Rhyacophila evoluta
AAACACAAAATTATGTCTAATTATTTATTATGTTTAAGTTACTAATTTCATGGCTTATTAAGTCGCTGTTGAGTTATACATCGAATCGAAAAGCTAATAGTTGATGGTTGTTCCTAGTAAGAAGGTTGATATCCAGTTGCTGTATGCATATATGGTGAAGACATATTTTTATAGTTAATTCATTTACTCATATCGAAACAAGAAATAAATGATAAATGAGGGGAGAGTTACGACAAAAATCACAGATAAGAACACATCACATTGGTTTAAAGGTTCCCAGCCACGTTATAGCGACGGATATTCATGCCAAAATCAAGGGACAGTACACGTATGCGGAGGAATGATATTGATTAATATTAACACGTGTTGTGACAGGCGTTGCTGATCTCCAGTATATTCTTGGCAGCAACTCTACTGGTGTACGTGATGCTGCCTGCTTTGAGGAATTTTCATGGACAAACCCTCATGTGTCACATCGCTGCAATGCTCGTCGCCTACTCCTGCCTCACGCGGATCCAATGGAGCACCGTTGCGTCAGACTATTGCTTTGTTTTTGGTAAGTTAACTATATTTCTTTTATACTATCCAATATTTGGATTAAGAAAACAGGTTTTTTAATGCATTTTAGAAAACAACTAGGGAATCAAGTTACTTTGTAATAACTATTGTACAATGTATATTTACAAATTATAAGCTACTTTGAATGGAAATGGAGGTTTTCGAAAACAGTTAACCCCTGTCATTGTATACTAGAAAGATATATTATGGAAAGCTATTCTGCGAAATCACTTTGTTTATATTATCTTGGAATACGAAAAATTGTTGCTTTCTTTCATGTATATTGCACTGTTTATTTTATTTATTTTTTTGTATTATTCTACTGGTTCTTTGCGCAAACATGAAGTATCAAAAATAATACTTTCGATATTGATTTATTTAGAGGAAATGGGTCGGTAAAAATACGATTGAGTATATACTCTGAAAAAATGATTTTCAGTCAACGACCTGTTTACCATTTTATAAAATAATATTAAGAACACCTATCGGAGAACTTTTTTGGGTAATTACCTATTTTTCTTTCTCGACAAAATGATATTACGCGTATAGTCACTATATACAATATATTTAAAAACCATATATTTATAATTATTGCAATTATAATATTGGATAAAGGTTATAAGTCGTCGGACATTCCACTTAAAAATATGATATAAGAGTACATTCGTTGGAAACTATGACAATATTACAGCATAGCCTTTGGAATCGATTTGTATATTTATATGTTTAGATGTAGATATGTTTTATATTAAAATCTGGGTCTTAAGTGTCACCAGGTAACATAGATATTGTCTCTGAGAATTGGCGATTTAAATTGTACTGTTAAATTAAGTTCAAAAAATACAAAAAGGCATGAAGGTAAAAGGCAGCAGATTCAAATTATCTGTTGAATTCGTGTATTCTCGTTTCAGTTTTTAAAACGGTGTTTGTATTTTTTGAGACTTCATTCCTGCTTTTTAACTTCTATTTTAGGATATGTGTGCAGTTCATTAACTTTTATATTTTAAATTACTGCGCAAGCTTCCAGTTTTAAGCTACAGTTGTTGTAAAATATGCACGAATTTATGAGTGGAAAATATTCGAAATCATATCAAATAGCGGCCTTAGAATAGCAATGTTGTTTTTTCGACATTTTCTGGAAAAATATTTATTTTTAGTTTCTCCTCGACTTGTTTACAGGCTATGCCGTTTACTTCAGCTTCTTGGCAGCATTTTCTTGGTTGAACATCATGTGCTTTGATATCTGGTGGACGTTTGGGTAAGCAAAATTCTTACATTATTTTAACAAGTCACAATAGTGTCATAATTGATTGATATATTACCAAATCAGTGATTGGTATTGAATATAGTTATAGTTTATCTAGTGCCGCACCGAGTAGAAGGCGCTCTTGCGTAAAACGTTTTTTTTAAGAATCTATGCATATGTTTTCACTGATACTTGCAAATCATCTGTACTATATATACTATCATGACTTTCTAGCCGTTCGCTAAGTATTTTATGAAAGTCCCGTATATTTTTTTATACTATTCTTGTTTTAATTCATTGTACGCAGAAAATAGTGTCGAATTTCTTAAAGTATACAAAATGCGTCCGTTATAATATATATTATATTATATAGGCGGGACCTGGACATTGGAGCGGCACACCTCTGAATTACTTACAGAATCACCGATAAGAACTCTTGCCTCTGCTTCATAGCATGTATTCCTTCGTGATCCTTTCATCATATTTATTGGGCAGTTTCCCAATTTTGAATGACTGAGCTGCGCTAGCCTTGTACTACTTAATGTTGTATCTTTTCCTTATGTTGTCTCAGATTAACCCGTAAATGTAGCGAAGAAATTCATATTAGTCTAGTGAAATTAGGCATTACGCTTCCTATAAATTTTCCAGATTTTTTTTTTTTATTCATAATAGTAAGCTTTTTGAAGATTTACAGTGCTGTAGCCTTTATATATCTCATAAAATGTGCACTCCTTGCTACGCCACCTTTGTATTGTAATGTAGTGTGATTTAATATCTTTTTGTCAAGCTGTGCACAAATGGGAAAGTGAATTTCCTTGCCAATAAAAATATGAAAACGTTCGCGACTTAGTGGATAAACTATATTAAACTGTTGGTTGTGTTGGTCATTGCACCATATGGTTTTTATCAAGCCATATGGTGCAATTAGGAAATATTTTATTAAATCGGATTGATTATCTATACGCATATCTAAATATTGATAAATACTATAGTATAGTATCTTTTTTACTTGATAAATACGAGTACTGCTGTACCGGCTTATTGACCTAGAGATCGTATAATTCTCATTAGTAAATTGGAGACAGTGTTGTTAATTTTTTTGCTATTTTGCAAAACATTTGTTAATATAGAAACGCATCTAGTGTGATTTTATAGAAATATAATAAATCCCTTATTTTTTTAACGCATTTCGTAAATATTGAATACATTATCACACGTGACTGAAGGAGGAAATAATTGATGATAAATAACTACACAAATACTAAATGAATGGCAGAACACTACTTTTAACTAAGAAAAAGTATTAGTAAACGTTTTTTTACTAAAAAATAAAAAAATATAGATTTTTAAACGATTTACTTTAATAATTCCGTATCTTTTAAATTCGATCAAATAATATGTAGTTCTGCTCTGTAGACGTAATAAAAATATATTTTAAATTATACATGGGATATGTTAACGATGAAGATGGTAGGTACTATTTTAAAGTAAGATAAATTATACGTTATGTTATTTAATAATTATTACACCCCTCCTTTAAATTAAACTGTGAATCAGTTGCTAGAATAGTATACAACATCACTTTTCTATTGTAATAAATATTATTTCCTATACAATTTATAAAAATATTATAACATACATAATATTATATTATTATTATTATATTACAAGAGATATAATATATCCGGTGAGACATATTTGTATTGACCTTTAAATAGATAGTAAGTTATATTTATAGTATTATATTACTGTTGATTTTGTCGCGATAATTTAATCAAAGATGGAAAATAAATTCATTTTTCAACAGAGATGCTACTGAAGGCAGATTATTCAGTAACTATCTGATTATTAGAAATTATTCAAGCGTGATATAATATCTCTGTAATACAAAAATAGTCCTTCGGGTCTTAATAAATAGCGTGAATGTTTATCTTTATACCGGCTTATTTCTCCTCCGTGTGAAAAAATTGGTTATTTGAAATACAAATAATATCAACCTTAAACCATTATTCACAAATGCCATTACGGCGCTAGTAACTATATACTGTAATTCAATTGCCTTTGGTACACGTTTTAAGCATTTTAATTATGCCTTACTAACTAAGCCCACTAATTAGAAATAATAATAACAGAAGAGATCACATAAATTTACAAAATATAATTATATATACATAGATGGCTTAACTCGTTCACTGCTGACTACGCGTTTCTAGAAATACACACATTTTACATGCAACACGCTTAGCGTGTTTTCTGGTCTATTTGGTTTTCTACTGAATCTAAAATTTTGCATTAATTGCCGCGCCCTCAGTTGGAGGCGCCTTTGTGCAAAAAGTTTTTTGAAACACTTTTTTACATTTTATATTAAATTTCTACTTATAACCTGCAATTTTCGAACGTTCAAATATTTTATATAAGTATCTTATATTTTTACAGTATATTTATTTTTATTAATATTTATAATATTAAATATATTTAGAAAATACTGGCATATATATTTCATTATTCTTGTGCTCATCATATTCAGGCGCCCTTGTACTGTGCACAATATAGAAATTAGAGCGGCGAAGCCCTGTTTGCATATCCTATAATTCTTTTCTTTTTAACCTAAGCGCAACTATTTTACTTATTTGACTAGAGGCCAATTAATCGATGAGCCGATTTATAATTGAAACAATTAAGATGGATTTTAATTAAAAAGGAGTATGTTTATTTTAATTTGTTGATTGATTTTTATAAACAGAACATTAAATTTTCATTGTGTCATATAATCACTCTAAAGATAGTATTTTTACGAGAAAATTTGTGTCACAATCGATGATAACAATTATTTAATATGTATAGTTTTACAATGCCTAATATACTTATTGTGGTGTAATTACTGTAATTGATATAATTTTCATCAATAAGGTTAAATGTTCATGTCAAGGTTATATAAAACCTTCCCAATTATATTTATTGAGATTTTCTAATAAGTCTATGAAATTTGATGATCTCTGATGCGGAAGTATTAAATAACTCGACGCATCTGTAAATAGTTATATCAAATAACCACATTTTTCTAAGCGATAACAGTAAATCTACAGATACATGATATCGCGTCAAGAGCATTGACGAGTAAACAGTGCCTGAACTGGATGATTGGGGTAATCTATGATCCTTCCATAGGCGGGGATCCAATGAGGGAGTCGTGGAATCATAATTCAAAACTCATGGAATTTATATGAAGAAATAAAGACAAAAATATCCCATGAGTCGAGGGATTAGGTAATCCATTTTTTTTTACTTATCAATTTATTACTATCGATCGTCAAAATATATATGTAATTCAGATTGGATAATCGAGGTGCGGATAATATAGGTTCTACTCTATAGTTCCAGTCAAACTTTGGAATGATTACTACCATCAACCAGGGGATTAACATTTCTTTGGTATAACAATTACTCGCCTTAAATTGTATTTTATATTACATACACTGTTTATTTCTATAAAATTGTTTTCTGTTGTTTCGTACGTTGATATAATGTAGGTATATATATCTTTATTCCTTCATTGCGGCTTTCATTATTCGATACATTTGTATGACTTTGATTAATTTGCAAATTAAATACGCACTACTTTGTAATTGTGTTTTAAATTTACTTTTTTTTAAATATAATATATAAACGATCAACCACGCCTAATCAGTTTATTATTATTATTTCTCACTTGTGATATTACTATTGGTGATAGGATTCAGTGTTTAAATGAATTGTTTCCTTCTTTAGGTATTTTGTGGACCCGCTAATGACTTTTTGGAGTGAGTACTCACGATTGATTAAGTTTATCTTTATTGCACTCAACTATTATTTTGTTTGCTCATTTTATATCGAATTTATTTCGAAAGCTCAAGTATCACATACTCCTCTTTAATGATAGTTTTGTTTGAATGATCAAATTAATCCATATATACTGGCTGCGTTTTGTGTTTCAGGTAAATTTTTTTGGTGGCCACTTTGATTTTCTTGTCATTTGTCGGCTTATATTAATAAAGAGTCGTGGAGAGCGGTTATTATGGTGCATCTAACGCCGTAACAACGAGGAGATCGTTAAATTTTTTTATTTAAATAATTATTCGGGACACTGAAAATCCTCAATTGATACACCAACGATCATTTCACTCTCGTATGGTGCACCATTTGGTCCAGCAACATTATTGGGCCATATTTCTTTGAGGATGCTAGAGGCAATACTAAAACAGTTATTTAAAACATTTTCTTGTTTTCTTGAGCTCGATTCGAATCAATAGGGCATATAGAACACGTGGTTCCTACAGAACGGTGTTACATCACACACAGCTCGTGCTAATTTTGCAAGAACTTTTTCCATCGGACTGAAACATGAAATGCACACATTTTGTAATCATACAGCGTATTTAGAGCCTTTTAAGAAGAATTAGAACAAATTAGTGTTGATTAGTCTTCTTTTATATGTAATTATCTAGCTATCCAACGAAAAAAAAAATGTCCTTGATACCATACAAAATGTGTTTCTTGATTCAATCATGTCGCAAATACAGGACGGACATAAGCATTTTGGTGACTTACGACCAATCAATTTTATGACGCATTATCGTGAAAGGCGGCACATTTTACAGTCTAGAGATATAAGTGATTCCATAAAGCTTTCAGTTCGTTGGAAAAGAGTTCGAAGAACAAAAAAACGAAGTTAGATGTATGTTCAGGTTTAATAGTATATTATTTTGATCAGAATATTTTATGTACATACAAAAGGAAACAGGAAATAATATTGACAAACTATACAAATGGAGTAAGTTACGAGAAACGTATTTAATTTATGGCCGTTTAATGTGCACTAATTTCAGAGATGTTTAACATGAATACGATTAGATTTGTTGAGTATGATTGTAAATGCTCATATTATGTTGAATTATGAATATATATTGAAAATGGAAAAACTTCTGGAAGATGTTTTATTACCAAAGTCCAATTTATAAAAGCTTAATAATAATAAAAAAAATCGAATGCATTATTTGTCTGTAAATATAACATACATGTACGTGATTATTAGCCTTGAAACTTTTCGTTTGGTATTTGTTTTTTCCTGTACATAATTCGTCTTCAGATTTTTAAATATAATTCATTATCATATCGAAAAATCCTGAAAGGTGAAGCTTAAATAATCAAGTCAGTCATTGTTTTTATTATGCTACGGTAAACAAACACTATAAACAAAAAAGTACGAATAATTTAAATTACAATTCCAATTTCAAAAAATACACTAATGTCAAAATTTGAAACATTAGACATTTTTATTTTTAAAACGTTCTTAATACTCTTATAAATCAATAGCACACTACATAGAAGGTTAGGTAGACTAAAAATTGG
The DNA here is from genome assembly GCA_022683975.1 of Rhyacophila evoluta. Taxonomy (NCBI): domain Eukaryota; kingdom Metazoa; phylum Arthropoda; class Insecta; order Trichoptera; family Rhyacophilidae; genus Rhyacophila; species Rhyacophila evoluta. The sequence goes on from JAGVSQ010014538.1 coordinate 7,193, forward strand.
TGAGCCTGTCTATCGAGTGTTTTCATATTAATTCGTTATGGTATGGTAAACATTGTCATAACTCATAACATCATATTGCTAAACAGCCAGTAATTCCAGATCCAGGGATTGGCATCGTTTGGGTTTGAATATCTTAATTAAAAACTGTTTTAACAACGTCATGTTGTATTACATATCATTACATCCTCATCTTATATTATCAACATTTTTGTATCGTTTATTTAGTAGCAAATACAACACACCAATTTAATTACACGCAATATATTTAAGTATATGAATATTGATGGTTGTTATTCGAATATCTTGTGAAAATACGAAAATAGCACTATTCATTGGTAAATGTGTGATGATAAAAATCTGAGCATCGTTTGAGGATAAACTAATGTAATATGTATAATTCTCATAACGTCGTAAAGAAGATCGAAAAAGAATTTTTCTTCAATCGGTAGAATAATTGAAATAATATATAATGTCATATCTATATCATCTTCCCACGACGAAATGTTGTCCGATGGTATTGTTTCATAACTGCTGATGGATAATTAACAACAATTCGGAAGCAAAATTTGCAAAAAAAAGACTGACAAAACTAACGTAATATATATTTTTTATACTTGATTTGGTCCAAAAAGGATTCATTATCGATAAGAGCCTGTTGGAATTGAAATAGTGAGTTATGATATTTTGTTAATTTTATGAGTTTACGTGTGCTTTTATGTTGGGTATGAGTTACGTAAGTATTGGCTCGTGTAGCAAAAATGTAGATACTGTATTTATTTAACGATTACGATTTGCTATTTGGAGTTTGTAATATTTAATATTATAATTCTGTTATAAAATTACTATTCAGCAGGTAGGTTAAGTGTCTAAATATAGATATAATCGCGAATGAATTTTACATCAATTTCAACTCATAAAACTACACTAAATTCGCTATTAGCCCATATGTACCGCGTGTGACGATCCCTGTAATATGGCACAATATTATGTTAGAACGTGTTATTTATAGAATTTTCGTGGCGACATACCCTTGATCTATTTTATGTGTTCGATAATATATTGGTATCAATTGGTGGATGATTACCCTTAGTAACTGTCACAGTCACAATTCATGAAATGCTATGCTTATATATCAATAAAATAAATTCATACTTGCTTCAACTTGATGCCAACATGCTATATTTTTATGATTATTGGGTACACCTCACATGCATCCATTTAGTTAATTGGAGAGCACCATTGAGAATAGTTACTATATTTTTTTATGTGCGGATAATTAATAAGTGTCAGTCAAAATTCGTTATTCATCCTAATACAATCCGTAGAGATATCCACACTACAAAAAATATATTTATTTTTAGAGACGAAATGGCGATTTGATACGCTCTTTATTGTCTGCCAATTGAATTGTTTTCGTAGAGATTATTTTGTTTATTTAATTTCTAGAAACAGTGAAACAGGCTTTCATTCGATTTGGACGTATAGCATGAGGCTAAATAACAACAAAAAACGCATTAGGGATTTGAAAAAGTGTATGGAATGAAGTATTGTGGAAGTTGCTTATTATGAAATTAATCTGAATATGTCTCTATAATTCTTTGTGTGTATTTACATACACCTTACGTGAAGCATATGTGTACTACATAATGCCTCCAAGAAGCTTTCCTTCAAGCTAGTATTCTCGCGTCACCCATAGGCGATCAGACTATCAACCGTAATAAAATTCAGCAGACAATAATCAAGCAAACTATGCCCGCTTTACAGTATGAAGACTTATCTTGGCAGATTGAATTCCTTTTTAGGGTACCCAGACCCGCATTTTTTTAAAATGTCGTATATGAAATGAAAAAAAATATGCGGTACTAAATCGCGCTCTTGCCATCGACCACTGTGGCGAAATATATTCATATCGCAAACATAATTCTTTATTGGTTTATATGTATATTTCATAATCATTATTATTGTTAATATGTATTTTTGACGAAGTTTGACTGATACGGAATGCTTTAATATTACAATTTTCTACTTCAGAAGCCGTTCTGGAACCTCATATCGAATTGTCATATTGCAATTTCGAATATTCAAGTCATTATCATAATTAAATTTTATTGAAACGTTTTTTCGATCGATTCTATAAAAATAAATGATTATACGAGGATGACAATTGAATCGAATGAGTTTCGTTTAAAATTGTGTTACATTAAAAGTATGAACATGATCTCTGCGTCAGTAAGTATTTTTCGCGCTGAAACATAAAAATATAAATGTATTTTAAGAAATCTACTCATTAACATCAGCATACTTAGATATCCAATCATCATTTATTTGATGACACAACTCTATTTCTATGAAAGTTGTGAAAACATCAACACCTGTTTGGCGGAAAAAGTTGCATTCTTAATATAATGCTGCTGTAATTTTCTTAAAGCATATTTATGTCGTTTAAATAAAATTATCTCTAGTGGAAATAAAGTAACATTTTAATGAGAGTAAAGATACCAATGTAATTTTCAAAGCTTTATTAACAATGGCATACGACTGGATTGCGTTAACAATACAAGCATGTGTAAGGCGTTTTCATTTCTGAATACGGACACTTCTAAATTGAAGCGATAATAGTTGTTGGCTTGAATTTTTTACGAAATCTCTAGCAATTTTTCTTATCTATCTGTGCTTGGTTATGTTATATATCTGAAGTGATTTCAAAAGGGCGTCATTTCTGGTGGCAATTTTTGCTGTAGACCTTTTTTTATACCAACGGCAGAATTTATGTCGATGGATGAAATAACATCTATATTCAGATTTTTAAATAAATAGTAGGCAGTTATTTGGAAACATTTGTTTATAAAAATAGCGAGAAGATAAAAAAGTTTAGTGTTATAAGTCAAAAGAATTTAGTTAAACATGATGTTTTCAATCATTACCATTTCCGTAAACAATGTGGATTTAAATAGCTCTGGATCATTTTTATTCGCCGTAAAAAAGTATCTTATTTTTTTTAGAAATACTATTATCTAGAACAGTTTCCTCGAAATATAATCTAGAAGCTGCACGATTTACTTTTAGTAAATGTAAAATGGAACGAAAGCGTTTACGTCTCAACGTCGTTGATTTTTTATCGAAAAGAAAAATTGTAAATCACAAACATCATTTACAGTAATTCAACTGCTATTGACTGTGCAGTTTATTTACATATTTTTTCATAATTAACAAATAATTTCTTATGAAGTAAATTTCATACAATGTTGCAATGTTGCCATAACAATAAATACACATTCGAAACAAAAATATCTACCCAACTCTGGAACGAATTTGATTTCAAATTCTAAATTATTTAAAACTGGTACACTTCCATATGTGAGATCACTGTTAGCG
>JAGVSQ010014539.1:0-10567 GCA_022683975.1 Rhyacophila evoluta
TAAAAGCATTTTATAAAAAAATAAAAGAATGGCTTTGAAAATAAGGCGACAGAGCCCACGAACGTACAGGTACGTGCATGCTCCTCAAAGGTTTAATAAGCTACGAACAAAATTAATGCATCTATCCAAAATATAAAAGCCACAAATGCCAAGTTAGTATCATATCTTTTCGTTTCGTATAAAAATATTCTAACGTTCAAATAATTGTTTTCTAATTTTAAAAATTCTCGAGGCGAGACTTCTTAATCACAATATTAAATAAAAGGAAGTAAGCTGTAATTCGGTACCACCTAAATCTTGCTTTCATTAAATTAATGTCAGATTGGATAAATAAAACGGCAGTTTTATTCTACATGCACTTCAAGATTATATTCATTTAATATTTTCACTTTGGCTCAAAATCATTAAACACACTTTTTCTGCTTGCTGTAAAACATATTCTGTGTAACCTACGCCATTTTGCCTTTGTAAGATATATACAAGCACATATATATTAATTTTTATGCTTTATTTATTCCTTATTGGTGAATTTTATTTTTTACATGTGTTTATTTATTTTACATATTGAGAACATCACAAATTAATAATTGATTTACAAAAAATATAATAATTATAAACATAACTATTATTTAATACATAAAAATATAAAATGAGCAACACAGTGGATCATGTGAAGACTTATGCTCCACTTTTTTATGAGGATCAGTTGCTAGTCAGCTTCTCAATTTATTGGAAATCAACTCAAGGAGTATTATAAATATATTCAATATGATTTGAGCACTTTTAAAAATTTTGTTAAGTTTAAAAAAATAGAATTTCTCCATTAATTCTGTCATTACAAAACAATTTAAAAAAATAACGAACAATTATGATTACAAAAAGACTTCATTATTGAGATTTAATTTATGAGTAATAACATAACTCCCTCTATATCCAGTTAATAACTATGAGTAACAGATAAATTAAATAACTAACCAACCATAAATCTAAAACGATGTTTAGTTTAAAAACTTACCGGTGCTTCGTCCCACGTACATCGGAGGATAGAAGATTATTTGAATATACTGTATTTATGACTATGGTTTTGTTTATTTAAACACAATTAAAAGTAAGTTATTTACTCTTTCTCGTATATTGATTATAACTTACAAGTACACCTTAAGGCTGTTTGAACAAACAATAATTCTTTTAAAACTATAATAAAGAAGAGCTAGTTATTAAATGTAACATTTACATATATCCTCGTTATTAAACAGATTGTGGAAAAATAGCATATTGCTCACGACAAAAAAATACCTCGTATATAACACGAAACTTATTTTACAGCAAATAAAAAACACTCTTTTTGATCACTAATACTACGTCGAATTCATTATTTTTTAAGTGTTATTGACAATAAAGAGTTATTTAATCTCTTGTATTTTTTCTTAATATATCTTTAATTACATAATTAATCATTCAGCCCTGCTTAAAAAATGAGTAGGCCATATGCTGCGAATGCTTCTGGAGAGCCCTAATATTATAGTTTATTCTACGTTAGGATTCCATCATCCTGATTTTTTTTAGGATACTTTCTTTAAGATGTATTTGGTGAAGTTTTAAGGGATTTCTGTATGACCAAGAAGAATTCAAAACAACTGCTAGGTGATAGGGATTTCTGAAGGCCCCGGACGATAAATACTGTCTTTACAATGAATGAAATTTTAATATTTTTTTTTTTTATAAAAAATATATATTTCTTAAAAGTTTTAAAAAAAATAGTAAAAGACAATTTACGTTCATGTTAAGAGCAAACTAATTTTTGTAACGAAAATCATATCTTAAGCAACAAAGTGTCACTGGACATTATTATAGATTTAGAACAGTACTTAGAGACTTTGCTGACTATTTAAAGACTGTATGTCAGCAATCTGCACTGTCTTTTTATTTAAGCGTTCCATTATTGTGTAGCTATCTAGCATAAATTCTCAACGTATACATAACAATCTATCCCTCTATTAACTTACATCTTAACCTAACCTAACGTTAAAAACGTATACAACACTTATTCTGACTAATGATAAATTATGTTTTTTTGCAGGTTGATTTAATAATTGTATTATTTAGACCTATATTGGTTGGATTGGTTGCCTGTTTCTGGTACTCACCCAAGAAGGAGTCTACTACACTATAAATATAAAATTACTAACTTAATTAAAAAGCACAAAAAACTTTACGCATGAATGTACTTTTTTCATTAATAATTACGCAGACTATGATTATTATAAATATTACATCTTAGTTTATATCTTTTAAAAAAACCTTCCATACGATAAAAAAAAAATCGACATGTAAAAAAACGCAATGTGACAGTCATAAAGTGTCATGTGGAAATGTTGTCCACACACAATGTTCTCAATTAATTCAAACAGGTATTTCGATAATCGTTATCTTAATGGCAACCCTAAATTTTTAATTTCAAACTTTTTTGTTTCGAAATCTTTGTTGACACTTTGCGGTCTCTTTCTATCTCATGATAATGCTGCCACAGGACAGAAGTGAACTATTTATGAAGCCAAACACTATTATTTTGTATGGTAATATAAATATCTGAAACTATACAGCGTGGTCTAAAGTTACGTTACCATTATTTAAATCATTGCATTATGAGTTGATAAAAAAATATACATTCAGTTTTCGAGCAGCAACTTTTATTAAATTGTTATGTATCGTTGAGACTCGAACCCATAAACTCCGGTACCGAAGAGCACGCGCTTATTAATCAACCCCGAAACCGATGATTAGTTGCAGACAAAATGGTAGATATCTTCCACCTAAGTGAGAGTGAGTATATATTGCATATGTTGTTTTTAAATCTTTAAAATAAAGTCTAGTTACCGGACTTTTGATTTGATTTTATAACAAAAACTCTCTTTTTACATTATTTGTTACTTGTTATTTTTAACTATCAAACTTTTTAATTTTACTACTTATATGTTATATACGTCGGCCATATATTGCAGATGCCTCAAGAGAGTCTGAACCTGACCTGCCTATTCTTCAAGCCGATCGACTGTCGACGTCCTGAAAGGCCGCTAAATACCATCTATTGAATGTAATCGGTGGAGTTACGGGATGCAGTTGTAACCTGGGAGAACGTAAAAATACTGTCGGGTGACAGGGATTCTTGGAGGTGGCATGTGGTGTCCATATGTTTTACTAAGAGAGCGGATATGGAAGAAAAATAATAAATGTTTTTATAATATACTAAATTTACTCTTCTTTGTTGATTTCATGTTACGAGTTTGTAATATTTTAAATAAATAAAAAAGATCTTAACCTAACCTTAGATATCCAACTAGTTCTTACAATTCTTGTGAAAAAAATGTCAAAATAAATGTCAAATAAATAAATAAAAAAATACACCTAATACATACGGAAATTTATATATGTAAAATAAATTAAATAAAATAAACAATCTTTAGAGGTATTCCCATGTAAATCGCATGAAGTGATATCGCATAAAAGGAGAGATGACTATGTATATTAAAATACACCAACATGACTAACGAAGTGTACCCTGTGTTCAGTAGTTATGTTAAGGGCATAAACAAACAAACATTGTGAACAATAATTAATCACTGCTGAGCGATGTTAATCTTATCAAAAAAGATGGTTGCTGAAACAAATTACTATTTTTAAAAGGGTCCCAATTAATCTAGAGGACCTTGGATCACATTTTGGGTCAAACTCGAGACACAATTCAGTTCACACAATAGTCTTGTGCTCTTCATAATATATGTATTATGTAGTATTATATCGTCGTATTACTGGCTAAAGACGTTAAAATAAAAAAGTAAGTTTCTTCTCTTTGTTAAATACATTTTACGACAATTCTATCAAATAATACATTATACATTAAGAATTTGTTGTAAAACATTTTTAACAGAAAGACTCAAACATTAAAACTCGATTATCTCAAAACTCACAGTTTTACTTTAACGTCTTTTGCCAGTAATACGACGATATGTTGTTAAGAATAACAAAAAAGCACAGCCATTCTATACCAGTTTTAACACACGTAATTAATATACTGTATAAATCTGCTTAAAAACAATTTGGAATTATGATTTTTTTCATTTGCTGAAAACGCAAATCAAATATAAACTGTCTAAAATAAAAAGGACGTAACCCACACAGTGGAATTTTACAGGAGGCACAAAAACGTTCATTGAATGATTTTGGGCCAAAGTCAAAATATTAAATAGGCACAACTTTGAAGTAAATGAAGAATAAAACTGGTACTTTATTCACTCATTATTTTATTTATTTAATAAATTCTCTAAGAAAAATCAGTAAAATTTTTGTCGTGAAACCTCTTTTTCCGGTCGCAAATTTCACTAGGCATTAATTTTTAAACTTAATTGAACCTGATTATTGAATGAAAGCTATTTTGAAGAATGTTGGGGGTTACGTTATTTTTCTCTTCTTCAGTCAATATTTAAAAGACACTTAATAATATTATATGGATACCGAACAAACTGGCGGTTAAAATACGTGCAACACAGATACTCAAAAATAAGACTTATGCGTTTAATAAATTGCATTTACTGAGTACTTTTGGTGTCATTGGTATATAAATGGTTGTAAGTAATTTTTGATTAAATTGATTTTTGCATTATTGCATGCTATAGTCACATTAGAATCGTAAGTCTGCTTCTATAAACTCTAAATAATTATATTCATTTCATTTAGGTTCGTGCTTATGAGCAAAAGCAGCTGATAATACTATCGAAAAAACAATGCATTAAAACTTATGAAAATTTTCTAATTTTATGCAATATAAAACATATTTTATCGCAATTTATCCGATTGCTGAGATAACCATTGCAGTGCACTAGGTTGCCAGTTCGAATTCCTCAGGTATGTGTGGATTTTTAAAGATTTTAACAATCAATTCTGGATATATAACGACCTATCGAATGGCTTATAAGCAATCATCTATGATAAGTATTTACAAACATGGATTAAGCGTTTATCTTATGGTATATATTTCATAATCGTTTATCACCTTCGCAGACAATTTTTACACAAAAATATCATCATCTAACTGGGTTGTTTTTTTTAAATAAGTAAGTGCTAACTAAAGTGTTTTATTATTTATGTATATAACCAGTTCTAAATGCAAGATTGAAAATAAGAACTTTAAATAATTTTCGGCTAATTTTAATATTTACAATTTGTTAACATTTAACTATTCTCATCTGATTTCAGTTTTTATTTTTTTTTCTCTATCTCGTACAACGATGAATAAATTGCTTGACCAAATAAGTCTCCGTTTTTTGTTCAATTAGCTTTTTTCTCATTCTATTTTTTTTTGGGTAATTTATATTTACTCCCGGCATATTACCGTCAAATAAAAAAGATCACTTCTCGATATCAGAGATCCAAGATACGCCTGACTAAAACCAGGTGTAAGGACAGGGCAGGTGGTAGGTGGGCACATTTAGTAGTTTACCGCAGTTCTTGATATCAACAAGAAGTGCCAGCAATCATTTTGTCTCCAGCTTTTCTATATAAATCATGAAAGGTAGTATCTTGAATACTAATGCGATATTATTTTTTCAAAAATAGCTAGAAATAGTTCTTCGTGAGATTCGTCGCTAGAATTCAAAGATTTAAAAAATCATCGTAGCAGCCAAACGGTTAATATCGACATTTATACAACCAATATTTTTTACGTACGTACACATACAATATGCTAGTTAATGGACTTTCATTATAAGCATGTCACTATTTTTTGTTACATTGTATGAGCGAGCCTGTAGCATTTTCGTATCACGCTTTTTTACATTGTCTAAATGGCTGCGTTTAACCTATTGACTCTCAAATAAAAAAAAATCTCTAAAAAACGTTAAATGCCAAACCACGTCGAAAATTTAAACCAGCGGCTCCCAAACTTTTTAACTCGCTGTGCATTTTTAAATGTGGAAATTTGCTTCAGAGCAACAAATATTTCCACTTTCATTTTTTATACCATGTTCGCTCCCAAAGTAGAGAACATGAATCTACACAGTGTGAAGATATCCACTCTGAGTGGAGTATATAGATCTCCATAATGTGAAGACGTCTTCACAGATTTTTTTTACGAAAATCATTTGTCAGATAATTGCACAAGCCAATGGGTATCCAGTCTTGCATTTTAAGATTGTTAAAATCTGACAGATGGGTGATCGAAACCACATTCACCGGATTGCTCGCACACGCTGCTAGCTACGCTAACCGTGTAAACAATCATAAATGGATATGTTTCTCGAATGAAAGCACCATTCATCCTAAAGTGTACCATTTTACATTATTTATTTGTGTGACATGTATCAACTCGGAATAAGCACGTAAGTCGCTTTATTGTTCTGATCAATTTTAAGATAAGTTAAGTTTGTAAGTTTTGAGCTCCGCAGTAGCCGAAAGGCTAGAAGGCGCGCTTTGGAGCAGTAGATTGTAGTTTTAATTCATATACGTATTAGAGTCTTTACAGTGGATAAATCCATATACTCCATTTCTTGTCATTTTCACACTATTCAGATCCATATGCTACTTTTTTGTAGCGGACGTGGTGTAACAAATAACAAGTATTTAAATTATTACTTTAGACCTTGTACAATTATACTAGATCGTATAATACACTTGGAGTGATAAAATAGTTTTAATAATTTTTACCAACCGAGAATACGTAAGTAAGTCTCGTTTTTTATCTAAATCAAGTGAATTTAAAAGTAAAATAAGTGTCCCATAAAATAAGTATGAATAAAAACGAATTAATGTTTGTATTTTGACAATATCGTTATATTTATTATGAATATGTCGTCCAAAATCATGGTTTTCAGATAATCCAGTTTTTAAGTATAGGAGAAAATAATAACTCACTTGTATATTATGAGAGAAATTCTATAATAAAAGTCAAAAATACAACTATTATTAGACTATCAATTAACATTAATATGTAACAGTCTTTCAACAGATTATAGAAATCATTTAAAAGTTATAATTCATTTTCGCTAAAAATGAACTTACATATTTTGTCAAAACGTTGACGATATATGTTTTGATCAAAATATCTTTGTGGATCACAGTTTTAGAACATCTGATTAAAAGCGTGGAAGAAGCATTCATTAGTCTGATTTATTTGTTCCCAGGTAGGCCGAACATCTCGGAACTAATTACACGAAATCACATTCAAACGTCATGTCCGAAGAAAAAAACGTTGAAAAATGGGTCTAGAGTCACGCCTTTGTGGCGTTTTGAATCATTGTTGTTGTGCTTTAAATCCACAAAATGCTTTATTGGCTATTAAGTAACAATATTTTCTAAAGTAAATAATTGTTTCTTTAGAATCAAAGACCAATTTCGTGAAACAAAATCACAGAAACATTTTTTTCGTGAAATTACTAGAAATAGGGCCACATATATTGGAAAAATAAAACGTAACCCTGAACGTTAGATTTTCAACATATTCGGAAATATTTCAACATTATTATTGAGCGAATTCACTAAATTACAAGTGGCAATTAGTACGCATTTTATTTTCAGCGAAAAAAATACATAAAACAGCAAAAGTGCGCTGATTTAATTAAGTACCATGGCTATTAACGATACGCATTGCCAAACGACTTAATTTTTGTCCTATTCGACGCTCTCCTTATAATTTTTAGACAAATGTTGGTCCGTTTTTATTAAATGAGTTAAAATATGTATTACATTAATATAGTATCAATTCTTTTATGTTAAAATTATTTGAATAATTTACAGAGCCCTCATGCAGTCTCACAGTAGACTCTTGCCTGGCAAAGTCGTTGTAACATTTTATCCTTATTTTACTCATTAAAAACCTTAATACTACCCCGATAAATGCTCATTATATGCATTAAAAAGAAATCACTAATCGAAGCAGCGTTAATTGGGTAATTATTGTGCTGCAATTGTCTACAATGATAGAAACATAAACTAGCAACGCGTGATAAAGAACATACACTTTTAAGGTTTAATTTCATTTACTTTAGATTTAACACTTCAACTGTTAATTAAAATTGAACTGTGAATATATTAATATTGAAGTTATAAGTAAAGTTATATAGATTCCAAAACTTAGCAGGCAAACGTTAAATAGTATCCATTAACAAATAGTATTTCTGTATCACAGATACATATCGGCAACGTTATGTTTAAGATATTTGAATTTAATACTATTTTTTTATTTCAATAATTCATCAATTTAAATATTATCAATTTCATTTGTTCTACGTGTGAAGTGATTATTCACAGTGTTTACTTTAACCTGCATCATGCATTCATATTTGTTTATAGGATTATACTTTTCACTATACACCCGCTTCCAAACAAGATATTTGATACTCTAAGTTAGTATTTATTCTAACAATATAATTAACAAGGACTAACACATCACTCCAAATCATATCGCGAATCACATAATATTGAACTACTAAAACGTTTTATTGCGAATCAGCGTTAACAGAGGTAACGTAAAGCGAGGTCCTTAAATATACGGCAAATAAAACCTAATTTAAAGCCTACATATTTCACAAAAATAGATTTTTTGATATAAAATTTCATTTATTGCAATCCAAAGATCGAACTAGCATAACAACCAACAAATTTACTAATTTCCCTATTGAATTTTTACTTAAAGTGTAACTAGTAGTTTTGTCACTATACTACAGAGTGATTTATTATATTTTGCTGACAACTCTTATACATATAATATATAATATTAAAAATAGCAAAGGTTATGCAAATACACCCACGTCAATTTGATTAATCAGGATAACTAATAGACAAATACTTATTTTTACCATAGCAACGTAAATCGTCTCAATATAAAACGAAAATAAATGCAATTTAATAACGATTTTTTTCTAAAACAACTTGGATATGCCCATTCTGAAAAGAGTAATAAATTATTGTTTACGATATTCGTAATAGTTTTTTATATTCTACTAAATATATACACCGCTTCGTCGTTTAACTGTCTAGACATTACAAGAACTATTCTCATATAAGAGCTATGTCTGTTTGAAAAGTGGAGCGTATTTATATACACCAAGTGAAGACGTTCACTCCAAAAATTAAGAACATAAATCACCACAGTGTAAAGATACGTCTTGACAGATTTCGCAAGAAGATACTGGGCATCCCGTCTTAGATCATTTTTTTTTCAAATCTGGCAGCTACAACAATTGAACCTGCATTATCCAGCTGAAAAACATCCCAGTATCCAGGAAGACATATGAAAACTATCTGATACTTATTCGTGATAATGACATATAACTAAATAAAACTTTTCAGTCTGCATGCCAATCTATGAACTAATTTTTAAATTTAATTTTTGCAATCACTGAAAAGACTGCAAAGATTGATAAATTTTCAAACCATCCACCTACCCCGTCTTTGCGCCTGGTCTTAATCATTCATATACCAGTGACAATCGACCTACTTCGTTCGGCTTGGATATCTCCGGAGTGTCAATACTAACATATTTGAGTGTTCTGAAGTTAAACAATATTATGTTGACAGAATAATTATGTCGAAAAATCATCACGCTCGCGGTATGACAGCATATTTTTTTGAACGCAATAAAATTTACCACTTTTACCATTCAGGTTGTATAATCTGATATATCCAACAGCTGGTTTTACTCTATGAATGTTACATTTATAAATATGTATGTAAACCCTATCTGTAATTTTGTCTATGTAATTTTTACAACAATATTGTTTATGGTTATCTATTTCGTGAAGTTAAACAGGTGTTAATAATTATAGCTTTAATAAGATAGGCCTTACATTAAATGAAGCACGAATAAATTTAAGTTACGAACTATTTATTATTTCTCACGAACTTTTGCCTTGAACAAATCAACTAACTTGATACAGTAAAATAATCCCAAAATGTAATAAATGTTAAACTAGTATAAACTATTTTGTGTTAATCCTAATCATATTTTTGGCGTTGCATTTTAAAATAACTTTCGTTGCTTTGTCATTTTTTTCTAGTTTCGGATCCTCCCAATCTAATTAAGTCCCCACACCCACCTATCTTACCTCACCATTAAATTCTATTTAACCCCATACGGTCACGATATTTGATGTCTTATTGTCCTTTAAAAATATATTATCATACGAAATACAACAAACATTTAACATCAACACATTTGTTAAATTTGTTTGAAATGTTATTTCCACGTTTTAAAAAGTGATGGGGCGATGTCTTGACTGGAAGAAAGGTGCCAGGACAGAGCACTGGATTACTGGACGAAAGATTATATTCGAATCAAACATTAACAATAAATATGATGTAAAATTGAAAAATTATTACATAGTCACAAATTGACTGACCGATACAATGACTGATACATAGAGAACAGAAAGCCCACGTAGGTGACTTTTATTTAAGTCCACCTGGCCGAGAGCAAAATAATAGACCGGATCTTTGGAAGGAAACCATCCGTCAGATGTCCCATGGATGCAGCGATAAAAACCTGGCAGAGTAGGTGGGACGCGTCAACTAAAGG
>JAGVSQ010014540.1:0-10567 GCA_022683975.1 Rhyacophila evoluta
CAGTGATCTCACATATGGAAGTTTACCAGTTTTAAATAATTTAGAATTTATTCATAAGCTTGAAAGCTTACATGATAGATAAAATATATATTGTATGTAAATGTTATAATTCTTAATAATTTTGCTAAGTATAACAAAAATCAAATCAAGGTATTATTATTATTGTCAAATTAGTATAAAATAAAACTTTAACTTTATAATAAAATAATATCTCTGGTGACTGAAGGTGACGCGTGCGCTTTTCGGATCCAGAGGTTGATGTTCGATTCCTATAGCTGATTTTTAAAATACAAAAATAAAAGGCTGGATTTCCAATGGGTTCAGATACAGATTATCGAAAAAATATCTGTCAAAAGTTTTTTATATTGCAAAGATCTATATTTCTGGTGCTGATATCTGTATACTGTGTAAATCTATATGCCTCAATTTTGAGCGAATATACTAAAAAGCTCACGTATAATTTTAATTTGGTAGACCGTTATCTGCAATAATTGACTTTTTATGACACAGCAATTTTTTTAAGATCCAAATTTTGGATTAAAATGCATATTAGAAACATATCGATTTCTCTATGATGTGTACATGTTATGTTATCGAGTATCAAAATTCACGTGCTTACCAACTTGGCCATTCAAATGATAAACTAACCAAAGAATATACTTAGAAATAAGTAAAACATCTGAGAAGAGTAAATAAAAATAAGCTCATAAATTTAAAATAAAACACCTTCATTTTGTTCTTCTATAACTAGTAACATTTTTATTATAAAAACGCGCTTGTAGAAAAATTGTAAATATCAGTATGATAATGAAAATTAAATGATTTAAGATTAAATCATTGAATAAAAACTTAACGTTACAGATTTTATTTATGTAAAGCTTACTAAAAAGCATTGGCATTCAAAAGTTTACCCAATTCACTTATTTTGTATATTTTTGATTCGATGTATTTTTTTCCTATATGCATTGTACTGATACGACCCGTATTTTTACCGATAGAGTAGTAACATTATCGCCATCGAGTTGATAAAATCAAATCACGTAATTTTAATCTGAGTCCACAAAAGAAAGATTAAATAAAACGTAATAGGAGACCATAGGGAATTGAGAGCTTTGATGCCAGATAAAAAGAGGGTGTAAGTGTGTGGATACGGGAGAAAAGAAAACAATTGACCCGTTCAACCAATTTCCTCACTGCTTTCCTACGTTTGATTTCCGCTCTCGTACGGTTCGCGCCGGTTCACGTCCTATATTCGTATAAATATACCGTTGGCTTATCCTGATACTCAAAACTGGGGTGCGAACCTCATCATCAATGTCAGCCCGTTGTCACCGGGCATGTCGAAATACTTGAGTATTTCTTTGAAAACTAGATCGTGAATTATTTACAGATTTCCGTAAATTTTTTTACTACTTCTTTTGATACATAAATGAAAATCAAAGTTTTCAAACGATTTCTACAATTAACGTAAAAAAAATTCAAAAAATAAAACTTTTCAATGTATTATGAATAACAAAGTGTTTTAAATATCTCTATTACCGTTTACTGTATAATTATAAAAATTTACCTAATGAATCACCAAGAAACTTTCGTATGTACAATATAGATCTTTTTATCAAATACAATAAATGATGCAATAATTTTTATTATAACTATAACGTTTAAGCGTCACATTTTATTACAATGTACATTCATTATTATGTATGGATATAAAGATTTTTGGTTCATTTATTTAACCATATTGTTTTTAATTGGTAATTGACAATCAATTTCTTAAAATTTTCACTTTTAAGCTAAATATGATGTCAATTGTACCATAGAGTTTTTATTTTAGTACCTTCCAGGCTGATAGTTGGCTGGCAGTAGTCCAGCCCGTAACTTTTCACGCTGGTAGTAAATGAAACTCTATTGATTCGTTCTCATATAGTTTCATTCCATATAAATCGTATGATGTTACTTTAAGATTTATAGCCTCCCCGGTGGCGTAGTTGGTAGCGTGGGAGCCCAGAGATCCGGGGGATGCAGGTTCCATTCCCCATCTGCCGGATTTTAAAAATCCGAAAATGCAGGACTGGATTTCCATTGGGCTGAGCAATTATATGACAAACAGTTCTCTCAAGACGTCGTTGTATTGCGGAAATCCATTTACTCGACTTTTAAAATGAACGTGGTGGAAAAAAAAACTTTTGCTGAAAAAAAGCGATACACTAATCCGAAACATTAATCAAATAGTTGTTTAAATAATTTCATATTTGGTAAAACTACTTTAAAAATAGCAAGCAATCGTTGTGGTTGTAATAAAGTGGTTCCAAAAAGCTCTATTGGCTTTTGAATACTTTGACAGTCGCAACACCTTGTAAAGTTTTATAGAGGCATGCACAGTGAGGGTTTCAAAAAAGTGTGCGTAAAAATGCTCAATTGCGAGACTCGGCGGATCCTTATTGGAAAGTTTTATTACAAGAAATACGAAATGAATGCTAGTAAGTGGAAGATACTGAGTTAATATATTCAATGTGGCTAAAATGCCATTATCATATCGGAAAACACCGCCATTTTTTTCAAAATCACCTTTCACTATCTGTTTTTATAATTGTATTATTTATAGCAGTGACATAAAATTAACAAATATAAATATATACTCATAAATTAAACAAGTTGTAAAATATCATGAAAGTAATATAATACTTTTCAATAACGTTTTTCATCTCATTATATTATTTATTAGATTTTTTTATTTTATCGCTGTAACGTTATTTTTATATGTAACATGGGAACTGTCATCAAGCTCTTATTATATTATAGAAATATTATACGTGTATACAATTTGATTGTAATGCAGATTTTGTGGAGGCGTAAAAATAAAACATTACTTTTCAAATATACTAATATAACTTTTCCCGAGAAATACTCTTTATCTTAAGATAATGAATATCTTCATGTCGATAATATTCCATTGGATTCAAGATGAATTTTAATATGGTGCGACCAGTGTTTTCTAGAATGCTTATGAAAAAAATATTAACTAGCTGAAATTTCAGTAACGCTTTCAAATAATTACAACTGAAACTTAACCTCTGAATCTCACCTAGAATTTCTAGTATAATATAGAATATTTTATTACCATGCCCGCTCTAAAACTGGAGCTTATGGATATTAATAGTCTGAAGATGATCAAGATGATCAAGCTCTGAGAATGAAAGCCAAAATCTCTGACTTCAAAGCGGGTATACTAAGCTATCAGTAACCTAGAAGATGATTTCATTTTAGAAACCTTCAAATTAAACTAGTGTCTCATATGAATGCAGTAAGCTTTGAATTTCAATAACTCACATAGTAAAAAAAAATATTATAAATACGTAAAATAAGTAAAATGAGGTAAGTTTTGATAAATATACGTATATAAAAAATGCTTTGACGAAACATTTATTAATATATTGGACTTTAAAACTACAAATTGAATAGTATATTTTCCATATATGAAATCGACTTTGTATCATAATATAATAATGTTTATGTTATTTTGTATTATTATAATTATTATTAATTAAAATAAAAACTTCCTTGCATTTTTATTGCTTGCAAATATTACACGATACAGAATAATATACTTTAATTTAAATAAGGATTAATATAATACAATATATATTATCATAAGTAATAAAAGAAATCTGTACATTTAAGAATTAGTACCAATTTCGTACAAAAAAATAAACAAAACCCTTTTTAATTTATTGTCGCTGGTCTATGTTTATTTATGTTCTCTTTGTCTCGCTTAATTCTGAGAGGGTTGAATTATAGGTCAATTAACTTATCTTGTCTCACATTTAGGGCTTTGCAGAATAGTGCAGTGATTTTGTGGAGATTAACGATTACCCAATTTAAAAACAAACAAGAGAAAACATTTTCGAAAGCAATAACTTTGTTAGACTTCGTAAAAAGTTTACCCAACGCCAAAGTGCAGGAAAATGAGCTTAAACCAAAAAAGTTTTCGCCCCTCAGTAGAGCTTATCGTATTTAGACTACCTATAACGTTGATCCGGTAGCCAAGAGGCAAAAAGCGCATGTGTTTGACTTAACACCGATTATCTCGGGTCTGAAACCAAGTAGCTGTATAGAAATTTTATATTTTAAATTGTGTATACACGCAAGATATGAATAATAATAAGTTGGGCGAACTTTTGTTAAATAAAAGCTTTTAAAAAAGAACGTTGAAATAGTAAAAAAATATGAAAGAAAAATAATCATAAAACTTTACAACATTTATTTGACCATTGTATAATGAATTAAAGTTCTTTGTTGTTCTTCTGTCTACACTTTAATATACACATATTTAAAAAATCTGTTTAATATCGGTTTATGTATCCATGATAAGTACATCTAAATCAGGTACATCAGCCGTTTTTTTTCTACCGTGTAGAATCAACCTGCCGGTAGCACCAATACAAATAAATGAAAATGAATATTTTTAACGAAACTGCCTCGGTTAATCTCAGTTGATATACCACCTGAGTAAGAACGAGTTTGACAGATCTTATACATTTTTAGAACAGTATCTGTCTAACTCTCTTAGTAGGTTCTCTTTCTTTGATTATTATATGATCGATATGTTCTTTATTTATTCCTTATTTACATTTAGTTATGTTTATCGTTGCTTTTATACAATTTATTGTTTTATGTGTAAATTTTTTTATGTTCAATTTATCCTTTGATATTTTTGTTTGTCAAATGGTTCAAACATTTTAATTCATATTTTTAAATAAATGTAATTATGTAGATGAAACTTCCACAGTCCACATTTTGACAGATCTACGATAGTGTTGTAGTAGACATGCATATTTTAAAAAGAGCACTGTCTATTGTATAAGAATTCGTTGTAAAATAATATTTTATTTACATAGTTAATACGAAATATGCGTTGTCAATATGGTGGTTGAACTTTTGATTTTAAACTATGAATGTAAAGAATATTATGCACGCACGTGACTTTATCTGTCTGCATTTTTGTAAGAATGAATTCTAATGAAATGGAATTACAACGAACAGACGTAGATTTCTTGAATTTCGAGACAGCACGCGTACCATTTTATTTCATATGGTAATAACATCAATAAATATATATTACGCGCTGACAATACAACACACTTGTATGAAAATGAATAAATAATACATGCAAAATACTCTGTGGCTTTAGATTGGTCCGCTAAGGAAAAAGATGCAAACATAAAAGCTGCGTTAGGGTAAAGGAGATGGGCGAATCGTTTTGGTGCTTTGAGAGAACCGCGGGTAATGTAGGGTGGTTTAGATCTCTGCTAAAGGGTGTATGTAAATTTGTCGATTTACTAAAGTTGATTAATGATTTTATCACGTATAAAATTAATAAAGAAACAAATTTCGTCTTAAGTTTAAAATAATTGCATTGTTTTATAGTATAGGCATATTAAAAAATAATTCACAGTTATATACTAAATAATATATATATGGCTTAGTGATAACGCCCGCAAAAATGTTACAAAGATCAAAGATCCAAAACAACCGTACACTGAGCTATGAGAATAGAGATACGGTGAATTTTAAAGAAGAGAATGGACCATGTAGCTACTTGTGAGTGAGGCTACGAATTTACAGTGGGTTTCAGCCATATATAGTGAATCTCTCAAAAGAGTTTTATTTTGATGTGCTTGTTATTCAAAACAACCAATTTTTGGAATCCTGGAAGGCCGTTAATAATCTGTAGAATGAACTCGGCGTAGCTTCATGAATACAAGCATTGGCGTGGGTATAATAGAATACTAATTATAGAGTATTCGGAATACGTTTTATATTATATTAATCTATTGTATTTATTTGCTTGTGTCTCCCTGGTAGCGTAGTTGGTTGTGTGCGCGCCTAGCAATCCGAGGAATGCGGGCTCGATTCTCAAACTGTCGGATTTTAAAAATTCGAAAATGTAGGACTGGATGCCCATTGGGTTGAGCAATTGTTTGACAAATAATTCTCGTAAAAAATAATCTGTCAAGACGTTTTCACATTGCGGAGATCCACGTACTCCACTTTCGGAGTGGATATCATCACACAGTGTAGATCCATATGCTCCAAGTTGGGAGCAAACATGGTATGAAAAAACATTTTGCTTAATTCTAAACGTTATATAATAATTCTATATTCTTTTTTGACAACATTGCATGTAGCATCAGTAAAGATTCTTATAAATATAACACTTATTTTGAGAATGCAATATTAATTTGTTAGCATTACTTAAATCAATAAACATGATTTTTATATATCTTAATATGAAATGCAATGATAATAAGATATGATATAATAAAAAAACTGTGAGGTCAGAGATCAAGATTGTCGAATCTCACTATGCTCACATGCCCCGATGTTCGACTCCCTTAACGCAATTTGGCACCGACTGTCAAATTAACGCCATTATAATCCTGGAATAAATTATTTAGACCTTTGTCATGTGCGTAAGTGTTTTTTCAGATTATTTTATTATTTCGATATTATTATTTGGAGTCGTGAGCAGATCGGGGGCTTTCTGTTGTCAATTGCCATTATTAACAAAAGTTTGCTGTCAAAACGACTTCGGCTGATATACGAAACTAACGAAATTGTCTATTTGTTTGAAATAAACTTCGCGTCTGGTTACTTATTTTTTTCTGCCAAAGGTGTGTCTCGAGAAATTTTTAGTGACATGTAATATTTTTGTAAGGAATCTTTTATTTTATTTGCCATAACTACACTTAAAGTCAAATAATACAATATTTTATCAAAAAAAAACACATTAATATTACGCTAAGTGACAGCTTAAATCTGTATAGTAAACCGTTGAAAACAATAACATAACCCATTTAACATAAAAGAATTAAAAAGTTATTACTATTATTCAATATAGTATTTTTAAAGCTGATTTCATTCTATAAATTACCTCAAACTTTCGCATAATTAACTAAACACTGCCAATTTTTCAGTTATGACATTATTGCATTTGTTAAATGACACTTATAAAATATATCAGTCAAATATATTAAAAGGCGGCTGTCCCAGGTAAATAGTGTGATATCTATATATATAAAATATTATAAACTAAAACTGCTTAATACCAAAAAGTAATTGTTTAATTTTATTTCTTGTTGCAAAGTTATTTAGAAACTAAAAAAAATTATGTAAAAATATATTGTTCTGTTTCTATTCAGCAATTTAAAATATATTCAAAAAAAAAGATTTGCTTGTGAATGCTTTACGAATATTGAGTTAGTTTCGCTTGTGACTTGATAAGGTAGTTTTTACAAGCTCAATTAAATGCTGACCAATTATAATAGACCGATAGTAAATTTAAATGTTGAATACAAAAACTCGCAACAATACAAAGTACCAAAAATCGAAATCAGTCTCAGCGTAGGCTATTTAGAATATTTTCAATACAGAATGTGTTTCCAAAACTCAATAATCGAGCAATCTGCAAAAAATTAAATCAGGCTACTGGGAAAAAGAGGATCTGTGGCTCAATTTAAAAATAAATATTAGATTTTTAATTTTATAGCCTATATACTGCGATAACAAACAATGATATTTTGTTGGAGTCCTAGAACTAATTCAGGTCTGACGAAAATAATTGTTTTGCCAAACACATATTTAAGGTTTTTACAAAAAAATATTTTGTGAAAGCTTTAGTAGCCGGACTTTCAAAGTATATGTAGCGACACATGGTATATAATCTGGTAAAATGTAACACATTAAATATAATTGGTGTGTAGAAAAATCGTGCTTAAACGATTTAGTAAAGAATTCAAAGAATTTAAAACAAAAATGTGAAAGCTTGTATCACGTAGTAGCACGGAGTAGCATATCTCGTATGTAAGATAATTTTCTACAAGATGACTTTTATGCGTGATGGGTAAATGAAATAAAAAGTTCACAGAAAATGCGTGGCAAAGCGTAAAATTTCAAAGATTTAAAAGTATGCAGGGAGATTTCGCTCTAGCAGTAAATTGATCTCAACACACAAGGTTCGGACAAAACTGATTTTTAAATTTAAAAATTTGCAATTAATTAGTCGTGGTAAGATGTCAATGAAATGAAAATGTTATTTGGATGAATTTAATAATACATAAATTATGTGGCTTTATTTCGATATAACAAATATTCAATGGCATTTCATCTTAAGTCAGACAAAAATTACAAAAACGATAAGACAATTCTTTTCGTACTTTGTACGTGTATATTTAAATTTGTTGAACAATGACAGTGAAATAACTGAAAGAAGCTTTCGTATAATGGTGGTTGCGTTGATGAATATTCAACACAGTAAATAATGATACAATAACACAGTATGTTAATAGTTTACATCGTATTTTTTCCTTCTAATTGAATATTTTTTGATAATTATATATAAAATGTATATGTTATAATATTACTGCTAAATTAATATATATATTTTTTTGTATAATCAACGTTCCAAATTTATTATCATGTCTGCAAAATGGTTTCAGGGAAAACTATTGTAATATGATATGTTTTATGAAGATTTTTAATAAGAATTCTGAATTTAAAACCATTTCAATTCGGAGAAATGTTTTTGAAAAAAAAAAAACAGAAAAAGCTTTTTTTCAGCCAACTTCAATGCCATCCGTTGTTTGATGCTAACCAATTAGAAGTAAAATTCGAATTGCGGAAGAAGTTTTTTTTTCTACGTTTTCAGCAAGTTTTCAAACTGACAAGTGTCTAAGTGAAAAGGCATTGACGAAACCAAAAGCCCGGGACGCAGAAAGGGGCGAGGGCGGTCGGGGGAAGGGGGACGGCCCGGGAATCTCTGCGCACACCCTCAGTCGTTCGCCGTCCTTACCCCGGTGAACATCGGCCGTGCCTCCCCTCTTCTCAGGCGCATGCTCGGAAAAACTAACCCCTCAGTTCAACGGAGGCTCTGTTGCGAGCGCACGGTCGAACGCTGCCGTGAAAAACTAACAACACCTATGTCTCCCGGCTCTTGTGATACCGCGAAACACGAGGCGTTCCATAACGTGATATAACAATTACCCGATCAAAGTCTTGACATCCTAATACTTTCGTGTCAATATTAACAACATTTTTTGTTCACACGTGACGATATTGGATAATAAAATGTGAACTGTTAAAATAACCAATTGTCAATACGAGAATCAAACGTGATTTATATCCCACCTGTCATGTTTTCATACCATAAATCGAATTGAGTGATAATATTATTTTTCTCTTGTGAACATGTGAATAGCGTGATATCAGTGTTTTTATATATAAAAAGCAGCTTATTCGATGTACTTGAAAGTGTTTTGTGGTAGGTCTCATCGTCTTTTATTCATGGAACTATATTGAATAGCACTCGTCTGAAAAGGTAAATTCAATATTATTGTTACGAAAAAAAATACCAGTTTAAACTAAGGAAAACTCTACGGTAGATATAATATTATTAAATCAAGAGGAAGAAATAGCATAAATTTACGTTTTAAGCGGTATTCGACAAGTTAAGTTTTAGATCATAACTTGTGGATGTTCTTATTAAATAAAAATTATAGGTATATGCTATTTAAAATAAAAAGTTAATTATACTTTCGATTGTACATGTGTAAAATATAATAATTGGTTTATACATTAAGAGCTCTAAGTTTAGTTATTAAAGTTGTTTTTATCAACAAAAAAAAAGGAAATAATAGAGGAAATGTAGATTTAAAATTTACAACGTTTTCACTTATTTCAGATTTATGAAAAACACGGTGCTAAAAAATCATTCATCATCGGCTCAAAATACCAATGCAGAAGAATAGCAATACTGTGTTAGATTTTCTTAAAATAACGTCAAATAAATAACAATAATAGAATGTTTAGACACAATAAATTGTATAAAAGAGTCAAGCGGACATCCGTTTAACACGGAAATAGTTTTCTTTGCTTATTCTGTTCACGGAAGTTGGTTGTCAACAATTTTGTGTTTTCTATTATATTTTACATACAGATTAAGCACATAATTTATTAAGATAGAATATATTAAATATTTTATCGTAATGCTCTACCTACTGAAGTAATTATTCAACAAAATCAATGAAATGAATAACAAATATCCAAAGCACAATATATTATGACAAACGTCGATTTAGATTTTTTATATGTTAAAAGTGTAACCAAGTATTTGGTAATATTAAGTCAATAATGATGTCTATTGACTAATACTGTTTTCTATTAAAAGAAAATTATCTTCTTAAAGAAAAATATCACTTTAATTGTGTTGCACTCAGATTTTTGAAAATGACGTATCGAAACATAAGTTAGGTATTATTTATGTAAAAATAAATCAAACGTTTTTATTAATATCTAAAGTATACACAGTTATCCTTCTTAGAGAATAATTAGCTTAAATAAAAGTAGTTTGACAAACATTTAAAGTGAGTGCTTCGAATGATAAGTATTATTAAAGATGTCATGTAACAAAATGGCATCATTTTATAGAATCATCATATATTTTAAAGTATAATGTTAAGTTCTAAATTATTTAAAACTGGTAAACTTCCATATGTGAGATCACTGTTAG